>JAKVQU010000010.1:0-166348 GCA_030462985.1 Schwanniomyces sp. yHRVM31
TTCTCATCAAATAGATCCTTTTTTCATAAAAAAGAGCCATAATAGCTAATATCATGAAAAACTTATTTGCATTAGTATAAGATTCTGGAAATCTTGTAAAACTTAAATAATACTTAATATTTTGCATTACTACTTATTTTATATATAGGCAAAATTTGTAACATATATCCAACGAATTTAAGGAACACTCTACAATAACTTGTCTGTGTTACTCTCTATTTTCTTTTTTCCTAATAAGGGAATATCAGATACGAAGTACATATTAATCTTGTATCAAAAACAAACCCCATTAAAGTTCCTAATTAGAATTCACAACTATATTGGTTGAGAGACAATATGTATAAATATATATTTACTCGCTTTTGGTTCACCACAAAAAAGCTATGCAAAAAAATACCCTCGGGTTTTTAGAATTTCTCTATTTAAAATATTACTAAAATAATGGCCAATATTATTATATGCTACACTTCTATTTATAAATATAAATCAATCTTAGAAGATTTAATAAAGAAAACTTCTATAAATATTGATCTCATAATTAGTACAAAATATTTTGCAGGTTGGTTTGAAATAAAAACTGTACAGAATTTTCATAATCAACTCATACTTCCGGTTCCAGATCATACCAACTGTCAAAATTCCCCCTTACTTCCGACCCGTAATTTGTCTCGCCAACCTGCAAAAGTCCTCATACTAAACTGCAAAATATTTCATACTATTTAATCAGTATTTAAAATAATATGAGCATACAAACAGATGATAACTTTATCTATGAAGATGGCATCGGTCACTTATTTGATAAAAATGGTAGAAAGCTAATGACATTACATGTAGACAATGTAGGTGCACCATTGGAGTCTTGTATGACTTTCAGAGACTTGAAGAAGTTGACTAACAGAATAAAAGAGAAAATGTATTAGGTATTCTTTTGAGATTAAGCAAAAATTTCATGAAATGAAGGTGGAAGAAGGATTTTCGGCTTATCTGGCTGCAAATTTTATAGGGGTTCCTAAGCAATACTTCGAAAAGAAAAGCCAACGAGCAACAATATTGCGAGTTTCTCGGTATTCCAATTAGTTTTAGAAAGTTTGGTAGGAAACCTATCTTGAATCAACTTCACAAAGACCACTTGTTTACCATTGTGAGTGAAAATTCAACTTTCACCTTAGAAAAGATGGGAAATAATCTCCAGGGAAACTTTATGGATTTAAAAGTTTCTTCTTCCACTGTTTATAAATTCGTAAGAAAAGTATATAGGTTAAGCTTTAAAAGAAGTTCATTAGTTCCATCTGCAAGAGTTCTGGAAAAGACAATTAACGAACGACTCGAGTGGGCTAAAACTTGGAAACCCATTCTTTGATATTCTGAAAAATTGCGTCTTCATCGACGAAGCTGGATTCAATAACGGTATGTGAAGGTGGTTGTTCAATTGAAGGACAAAGAGCTATCAAAGTTGTTCCTGTGACAAGGGGTATAAACATTTCTTCCTTGGGAGCAACATGTTCAAAGAGCCTTGTCAGTTTACAAGTAGAAAGTTCGGTTACTACTATCAAAAAGAAAAGAAAAGCATCTGGATCGCTCAAGATTAAAACTGGTATTATAGCAAATAACTTTTTAACTTTATTCACTCGGTTATTGATGAGATTAAGAGCAATAAAGAGCTCAAAGAATTGAAATATCTTATGATGCAAGAATACACAAACATGAAGATTTATCTACATTGACTTCAAATTAGTGGACTTAAATTGATATTTTTACCCTCCTTCACCTGCATTGAAAGCCATTGAAGAATTTTGTTTGCAAATCAAAAGCCATGAGTTATCAGCGCATAGCAAGTTAATACCCTAGTTAGAGATGCTTATATATAATCGAATTTATATTGAAAGCCACAGAGGATTTTGCAAGAATAGTTCCCAGAATTTACAGTTATATTTAGAAAGACAGGCGATCTAGATGCTGATATATGAAAAAAAAAGGAGGAATATATTTTGAGACTGAAAAGGACCACTTCAGAAATAATAATACGAGTATCTAGCAATAATGATATGAAAACTTTTGGAAATAGTATGAGGTGTTGTTTCTGGTGGTATGAATACTTTTGAACCTTGGTAAAATGTTTTCTTGCTAATGGTTTGATTAGAAAGAGCAAATGCTTCTATATTATATAGAGTACTGCTAATGTACAGTACATCAACAACTTCCTACGACCACGTTACACAACTCACAGCTATATTGATGCAAAAGAATGAAGCGCTTACAAAGAATGAAGCGCTTACAAAGAACAAGAGATAATTTGTGAAGCTATCGAGGATAGATGGTGCCTTGGTACAAAGATGTACCGAACAATGTAATAGCTAACCGTTCAGTCCATTACCAAGCCTGGCTGAGTTGAAAAATGAATGAAAATTCTTTTCGAAGTATGAATAGGGTGGCATTTTATAGTTAGTATAATTAGCTGAGCGAACACAATACAATTGTTCCCAATTAATATAATTACTATATTAAAACAAGATCTCTAATATATATTCTAGTTAATTTAGATCAGGAATAACTTGTTTCAATATTATTTACATGTAGTATTTTCCTCAAATAACTATTCTGTTCATTAATAAAGTTATTCAGTTATACCATTCTCTCAATACAGATAATTAATGTAGATGACTATTAGTTCCTTCTTAGACTATAATTATATTCTGAAACAACCACAACTTTAGTTATCAAGTTCCGGTCATTAGTGTCACGCGACATTGGTGGAAATAAAATTATCTTTCACCACATAATATCGTTTTATAGATCAAGTGTTATCTCGAAAATCATATCCTAAGGTGGTCTACCAACATATATTATTATGATATTTGGTGCGAAGCTTAAAGTTGAAACAACCATATTTATCAGAAATTTCTTTTAAACATTTTGTATCCTAAATTGGCCACTCAAGACTTTCCTGAAAGTTTAATTAAACAGAATATATTTTAAATTGTATACATGCGTGTATTTATGTTATTTATGTTTGAACCCATATGAAACAAGATTTTAATATAAAAATGGTTGTTACGGCCATAATTACAGGTTAGTAAGAAATAATATGCCAAGGTCAAAAAAAGTAGAGAAAAAAAAGTATAACGAACCAATTGCTAAACGCACACGTTTGCATGATAGATTGATACTTAATCATCTTTCTGAAGATCCCTCAGATGTTAAAATAGTATCATCCGGTACTCAAAACTCATCTAAGATACAAAAAGGATCAGAAGAATATAAGAAGGTCCCTAAAAGTGTGGTAGTATTAGAAGTAAAAAGGCGACAAAAGATGATTTCAGATAAAATAACGACCGCTAGTAACAATCTAATAGAATTAATTAATGATTTGTTCAAAACTTCAAAAGTAGTGACACCAAATATGGATACTGATAAATTTTATGATTACAGGAAATGGAATCCAGAATGGGAGAAAAATGCTAGCTCAACAGACCCAATTATCCAGTTTTTATTTAATTCGGCTAATTCTATGGATACTCGTTTTTGTAGGGAGAAGTACCGTATTATATTGGATAAGACCTATGAAAAATTTGAAAATGATAAATTATTTGCAAAGAAATTTTTCAAGCTTATTATGTCACTACCATTATTTGAATATGAATACACTTCAAAAAAAGTGTCTCATTTGAAGGAATTAAAGGCATTTAATGAGCCTTCACGCTCGTCTAAGTACAGTCGGAAAATTGGAAAATTCAAGTATTGTCGACAAGAAATTGATGAGGAGAATTATAAGTCAAAAATTAACCACATCATGGATATCTTTGATATTTTTGCTTTAAAGAATTTTATAGTTGATGTTGAGAATGCAATAACTTTAGATGAAAAAAGAGAGCTTTTTTTGAGAGGACGGGAAAAGAAACGAAATTTATTAAACCAATTGAGAAGTTTCTAAACGAGTGTCTTGCAGTACATTATACACTTGGAGAAGAATGGAGAAAACCAAGTTCCGAACCGTTGGACCCAAAAGATGTAAATAGTGTTGATATAGCCATATTCTTTGAAGATTCTCGCAAAGTAGGATGTTGTTACGAGTATAAAACGTTCCCAATAATGCCTGAGTTTTACGGACCAGATGGGTCTTTTAGAATCGATCTATTATTTGGTGAAGAATCTGAATCTGGTAAAGATAATGCCTTGATGAAATTTGTCAAACAACTTGAACTGGAAATGATTAGTCACAGAATTGACAGAGGTGTATTTTCGGATTCCTATACATTCATATTTGTTGAAATGGATCTTAAGAAGTTCCATAATGATATGCGACCCAATATTCTGCCAGGAGCTGAATTATCGTCTAGGGATATTCCTATTAATTATAAGATCAAGAGTGTTCATTCTGAAAGACTAACGGTAAGGGAGTTTATGTTAGGCTTCATGTATGATTCTTATCGGGACGAAAACGAACTAGACAGAATCAGAGAAGAAATGGTAGTCTTTGAAAAATATTATCTATTAACTAAATCAAGTATCAATACACCTGAAAGGATGACTAAACCCAGTGAGTGATACTGGAAATTCTGAAACGGAACCAAATGTCACCAGTGCCTCTAAACAAAATGACTTAAATATGATGTACAATATGGACTGTGATCGTCTTTTGAGAATTAGCCAACGTGTTGCTAGGGAAGCAGATATCAGAAAACTTAATAATCTTCAAGATCTAGGTGATAGCTTAGATACCAGTTCATTATTCTCAGGAAGTCCATGTTCGACTGTACCGTCGTCGCGTGATGGCACACTTCAAGAAGACAAAGAACTACAAGTCCAAAATCATCACATATCCCGGATCCAGGCTGATTACATATTGGAGACAATGAAACCAGGGTTCGGCCTCCTTAAGACTATTGACTTGGAACGTGATGAAGTAGAAATAGTTCATGAAGGGAGATATTATCTGAGCGAAGTTTTCATAATAGACTCAAACCATATATACGATTGTCTCAGAGATACAATAGAAAACGAAAAAGTTTTCTAAAGATTCATAACCCATTAGATGTGTCCTTTGACTATGAACTAACTTGTCAGAATAATAATATAGTGCATTGTGATATTAATGAGGTTCATGATGAAGAGAGTTGCGATACGCAGCATGCTTAAAAAATTATCTAACAGAACTAGAGTGCTACAAAATGTTGGGAAGGAATAAAAATTTCAACTCAATATTTTATGATCATAAAGATATTTTTGTCACTCTTCTTATTAATGGATTCAATAATAGTATTGGGTTTACAAATATTTTCAAATATTTAGAGACTGAAGAACTACCTAGAGATGATGAGACGTATAAAAAAGCAGAGCAACAACTAGGGATCATTCATGAAACTGGATTAATACATGCAGATATTGCTGAAAGAAATATCTTATATTCCAATGGAAAGGTTTATATAATAGATTATACTAGAGCTATATATTGCCCTAGTAGTGTATTTAGAAAGGAGATTGATCGGGATGATCTTAAACAAGTTTTTGGTCTTGCAAGTCAAGATGTTTGCACCCGGCAATAGAATGTCTTTGTAGTTGATTTTCTAAAGTATTAAATTTAAACAAAATGCTTTTTTTAGGCAAACGTTGCTGATAGATAGTATTTTGATTGGAATTTGACGACATACAAATGGTGGCCCTATGAAAATAGTACGTGGGATGAACACCTCTGGACATTAGGAAAAATGTAATATATCACTCATTATAAAAGAAAGAATAATTTAATAGGATGACCAATAGTAATAGTAGATTAGTGAACCGTAAATGTTCACTTCTCTTCCAAATAGACTATTAGTAGTCAAAAATTTTTGAATGTAGACGGTTCGAACAAAAATCCTCGCTAATTGTACAGTTCTGAGAATTTACAGTTATGTTTAGAGAGACAAGCGATCTAGATGCTGATGTATGACAAAAAATAGAGGTATATATTTTGAACCACTTCAGAGGTAATGTTAGTACGAGAATGGTTGTTGCTAGAAAATTTAATGATATGAATGGTTTTGGAATTAGTTTGAGGTATTGTTATTGATGATATGAATACTTTAGAATTTTGTATGAAAGTTTTCTTGCTAATAGTTTGAGAAATTAATTACCAGTGGTATGATCAATTCCGAATCGATGGTTTGAGTAGAAGTAGAAATGCTGTATCATTGATGATATATACTTAATACCTTATAGTTGTGAAATATATAAATTTATAGATTAGGGCATGCTCTTTTTTTATGATTTCTATTTCTATAAATCTTTGAAATTTTTATATTTCTAGACAAATTTTATTTAAATATGATATAACAAAATAAATTTAATATTAGAATAGTGTTCATTATTAGAAATTAAATTTATAAAAAAGGTTAAATGAGATTTCTATCAACGAAGTATATCTCTAATAGTAGTTAAAGTTGCATTATTATCTAAAATAATAATATGGCCAATCTGCACCTATTTTTATTGTTATTTTGTATACGCACTACCTACTTAATATACTCGATATGATAAATTTTAGTACATATGGTGAATTATACATATCAAGTTGCTAAAGATGTTCACTAAGTTGAAAGTTAGGAATTTAAGATTTTCCGTTGACCCAAGAGGAATAGGGTCTCGTAATATCCACTCAACTTCTGTAGTTTTAGCCGGACACTCTAAATGGGCTAATATCAGACACGATAAAGCCAAAAATGATGCTAAAAAGTCCAGAGAAGCATATGCTGTGGCTACAAGAATAGAAGCCAGTGTGAAGATGGGAGGTGTAGAGGGAAATGCACAGTTAGCTACATTACTTGAAAAGGCAAAGAAGTTGAATGTTACCAAAAAAATCATTGAAAATGCAATTAAGAGAGGTACAGGTGAATTAACCAGTGAAGGACAAACGCTGGAAGTTACGTATGAATTTATGGGACCAGGAGGGGTTGCCTTTATTGTAGAAGCAAACACTGATAATAAGAATAGGACTGTAGGATTGGTAAAACACGCCCTTTCTAAGTTCAATGCCACCATGAGCCCCTGCCAATATCTATTCCAAAGGAAAGGTGAAATTATCTTCGAACCAGTGAAGGAAGACGAGTCTTTGGATGACATTTTAGAAGTTGCAATTGAAATTGGTGCCGAGGATGTGGGGGAATACGAAGATGTAGAACAAGACTATGGCGATGAAAGACTTTTCAGAATTATCACAGATACCAGCGAAATTTTCGAAGTGTCTAACAAATTATCAGGCCTTGGTTATAAGCTTAAGGACTCCAAGGCTGTATATTTAGCAGATACAGACAATGAAGTGCAATTTCCTGAAACCCATGAAAAAGGATTCAAAAAGGCTATGGACCTTCTTGAAGAAGTCCTGGAAGTTACCAACTACTACACAAACATCAAGTAAATTTGTACATATCAAAAAATTGTATATATTTGTAAATATTAGTTAGGTCATACATAACTATTTTTGAAACTTAAAAAGCATTTAACCTAACAATAAACTCTACAATTTTGAAATACGTATTTTGAAGTATATTAAAAACAAATTTACGTCATATACCTAAGGAGATGCAAGACAAAACAAATTCAATGTAATAATTTAAGTGGTGTTCTCGTGAAGAAACACAGCATGAAAACTTAATCGTGCAATTATTTAATCCTTGTTTTTCTTTTCGTGTTCGGTTAAGACATGGTCTAAGTTAGATAAGTCAGCGTTCTTCCATAATCTTAATTCCTTATCGTGAGCGAAGTGTCTGTAAGTGAAGAAAAAACCAGAAACAACAGCGACACCCATGGCAGCGAATAATGGGTACATTTCAACTGGAACTGGAACACTACCTTGCTTCTTTGCAGCATTGAATAAAACACGGGATCCTATCATTTTGGTCTTCTACTTATTTGAATATATAATAACCAACTAATTAGAACTAAATATCTTGTACTGAATCGTACCATAAAAATTCAATTAGTAGTATTTCAAGCGTTCTGGACTTTTCGCACGACCATTGTATTAGCCTCTAATATGGTTGGTCGGTGGGATATTTAGTCACGTGGATATCTATAAAATGAGTATATTTGAATGTCTATGTACTGTTACCACTTATCGAATAACTCTTTTAATGTATCGTAACAGAGCCAACTGACGGCCATGGAAGGAACTATCTTATATAGGTTTGCAGTCAATCCTTTGTAAGCACCAAGAAAACCCTCATTCTTAAATATCGACGCAAGTGCATCACCTACTGACTTGTACTGGAATCCAAGTTCACCTCCGGCCATACTGGCGACCTGGTACCTTTTCCTTAAGATATCCAAGGGATAGATTAACACACCTCCCACAAAACTGGAAAATGCACCTGCGGAAAGTTTCCATATTGGGTTGGAATAATCGTAGGATGACTTATTCATGCATTCTCTAAGTTTTTCGTAGAGAGTAAAGTTAATGGCTACATAAGGAGCTACTCCCAATGTAGTTGGATATATTCCTCGATAAAGTGCTAGTATACCTCCTTCATTTTTATACACTGTAGAAATGGTTTCCATAACAGTTGGAGGTTTCACCAACTTACCTTTATTAAGCTTGGCCAACGAGGCAGTTTGTATGGTTATTCTGGCCCTAACAAGATCTAAAGGGTATGTTACCGCAACAGATACAACCCCTCCCATTGAACCAGCAATAAGTCTTTCGTACGCATTGAGATCTTTCGAAGAATGCTGTCTTTGGGCTAGCATTAAATGTTTACATTTTTCAAACACAGCAAATTGAACTGCACTGTAAGGAAAAATTCTTATACAATTAAGAGTGTTTCCTCTGAACCATCCTTTCCAACCTTCATCCCTGTACATCTTCATGATAGTAGAGAACATTCCTCTATATGCCTGATCTGCCCCCGGACCTTGTAATTGAAGAAGAATCTTAGCTCTCTCAAATGGAGAAACTACTGTTCTAGACACAGCACCAGCTATACCACCCGCTACAAAGGAGGCATTTGAATCGTTCTTAAAGAACTGTTTTATATCTGACAATATGCCTGTACTAGTGGTAGCTAATTTATCTGTCATATAATCCATGCAAAAAGTAATTCCGTTCCACAAAATAAGCCAAAAATAAAAACGAAAGTCTGACCGATGACGGATGTAATAAGTGTAATAAAGGTAATTATTAGTTCACACTATCAGCAATTTTGGAGGTTATTTCAAAGCCAAAGATCAATCAAAAAATCCATAATTTTTCAACGATTTTCATATGCGAGAAGATAGCCCGGGACACGTTAAATTCAAACTAAGATCAATGTTCAAGTAAATATTCACAAATACTACTGGTACTGGAAATGTAACGAATAAATATATTAAATAACTCGAATAATTTATATCTAATCGAACATAGTTAGGTTGATTTTTCGTTTTATCTTTCTGTATGGAAAGTGGGTAAAACGCATATGCGCTTAGAGGTTTTGATCTTAATAATCTCTTATTTTAACCTTGTTTACACTTCGCAGAATTAAAGAAATTCATTCTTTACTTTTACTATCTTTGGGTAGAACTTAAACGATCTATTTCTAGCTTCTTGACGAAACTTCTAAGATTCCAAGTAGCGTTTGTTGAAGTGCTTATCAGACATATAGTCGAGCTACCCAATCAATTACTGCGAAACTTTCTTGACATATTTTATTAGTGGACACTACCGTAAATATTAATTATTATTATACAGATAAAAAAACTAATAGGTTGATAACACCTTCTCAATAGCAGCAACTAAGATATCGGCATGCTTTTCTTCAAATACCAAAGTTGGTCTTAATCTCACGGAGGTATCAGCACAACCACCAATATTAATACCAGCCTTCTTCATATCAGATATGAATTTGTCTCTGGCAGCACCAGTCTCAAGGGACCAAGCAATAAAGGTACCTCTTCCCTTACCTCTTAATTCATTCATGTATTTTGGATATTTAGTCTGCAATTGTTCCAATTTGCCGAATAAATAATCACCAACTCTTGCAACTAGAGAAGGTAAATTGTGTTTGATGGTTTCCTCACCAATTGCACCACCTAAAAGCATTCTAGCTGGATCACCACACCAGGTGTTAAATTGACGATAAGCAACATCTGGGATGATTTCTGGGTCATGGAAGTAGTAACCACCAGTTTGAAATTTCTTCGAGAAGGTAACAATATCTGGAACTGGGGATAATTCGAAATATTCATGAGCCCATAACTTTCCTGTAGCACCAACACCAGTTTGGACTTCATCGACTATCATTAAGGCACCATATTTTAAGGTAATATCTCTTAAACCTTGGAAAAATTCATTAGATCCATGATTGTCACCACCTTCAGATTGAATAGGTTCAATCAACAAAGCAGCAATTGGAACATTCCATTCTTGGAAAATCTTATCAACGATTTGTAAGCATCTCTTATCTTCCTCCTTGTTAAACTCAATATTTTGGTCCAATGGGTATTTATATGCTGGATATTCAGCTTTTGGCCACTTGAAAGAAGGTAAATCTAACTTATGGATTGGCTTAGAGCATGTAGTTGAACCAGATGCAAAAAGTCTACCGTGGAAGGAACGTTTAAACGATAAAATAGCTAAATCTGGAGAACCTGGTGCTTGATTTTGCATAACAGAGACATTTTCATCTTCTGTGAAACCAGCATTATATCCTCTCTTTTTAGATTGATACCAAAAGAATGCAGCCTTGAATGCCAATTCGTTGGCATCAGCACCAGATAAAGCAGACCAAACCTTATCTTGGCCTTTTGGAGCAACATTTAAAATACCTTGGACTATTTCTGCAGTTTCATTACTTGGGAAATTACCCATAGCTGGTCTGTCAACAATTGCTCTAATCATTCTATCGGACTTAGCGGCAGCAATTAAAGCTGGGTTGTTGTAACCTAATGGAATAGAAGCAATTTGGGCATATACATCTAAATATGTGTTGCCGTCAGCATCAACAATATAATTACCAATTGATTTTTCATAATCAGCTACATAATAGGCTGGCCTGGAATCAAATACTTGACCCAAAGTCTTGATTTCCTCTTGAGACTTTGGCCCTGGAATAGTTGAAGTATTAACAGTTGGAGAAGATGGTTCGTTTGGGAAGTACTTTTCGCAGATAGACATTAGATAGTTTACTTTGCTAATGAAATAAAAATGATCGTTAAATTAGCTTGCTTAAATAGACATTGATCAATTTAGCGGGTTCTAAACTAATTACCTTATTAGGCAAGCCGCTAAAAATAAGTCAGTCGATATCTTTTAAAGAAAGTACCGCCATAAAAGAAAATGTCGCAAAATTATGGGAGCGGTTATTTCTTAATTTAGAGCTGAAGATAGGCTAAACTCAAATAGAAAATGCGAAGGCTGTAATTTATCTCTTCAAAATAAGTGGGGGCTTGAAAACGTGGCAATTTTGGTTGCAATTACTCTAATAGGAAAGTAACGCCAAAGAGGGACAATTTTTGATGTAACTGCTATGATAATTATTCAATATATTCTTAAATAGTTTTTACCTATGAATATTTGTTACTGCTTTCAATTTCCTTCAAAAATTGATTTATTCTTAAATTAGCCTGCTGAATAAATTCTTATGTATTAGGCATCCTATATGACTTAACTTATTCGAAACTCTCTAATTGTCCCAATCTCCATCTATGAATTTAGCTCTACACATCCGCATGATTACACATTTTACTCCTTTTATTTCAACCATGAGTTTGAGTCTGTCATGAAAATACCATAATTGTGATTATGAATTTGACCTTCCGACTAAAAACAGTTGTTTTTATTCCCCAAAGAGATTATACAACTTGTCCGTTTAGAACTTCCCATTAGTATATCCTAATCAAATTCTAATCAAATTCTAATCAAATTCTTTTCAGATATTCCTGAGCATTGTGATGGTAATATTTTCTTCTTCTTCGAATAAACAATATAACCAGTTTACCCTAACAATTAAAACCGCTGCAACTTAAATAGTTATAAAAATAAGTCAATACTCAAAGGAGATCAATTTTTTTAATACTTGAGGTGAAAAAATATTACTCCTGACATAAAAGGCTTTTGACATTTAAGCTTTTTGAATGCTTGGATTTTAAATATATTTATTCGATCTTCATAAACCTGGTGGTGATAGGATTTTTTTTGGGTTTGATTTATTAGCCCATCTAAGTTCCGATCCAGAGCAATCGTTCTATAATTTCAGTTCGTTGCCTCCGAATATTCAGACTGAAGGTTTATATTATATTAGGAATTTCCCTAATAAGTTTGATGGTTATAAATTTGCTGTAATCACACATTTCATGAAATTTGTACATCAGCGACAATTCTCGCGAGATTCTCTTGAGCTGCAAATCTGAATATGGTTTCAATTATGTTCAAAGGAATGCTCGCTTTGAAATCGCTTAGTTTAATCAAATTATACAGGAACATGCTACCAAAATTTACCTAGTTTCTACATTAAGAAATGCCAGTCTATATAAAGCTTTAAAAAGTATCATGAATTAATAGGAGCTAAACAACTTTAAAAAAAGAGAATATGTTAACGGAGTTCATTGAAAATATTAAGCAACCAGATGAAGTGATAAAAATACCCAACCACCTCAAAAAAGCGACTAGCGAAAATTCGGTGCAAGGCAATATAGATGATTATATTTCTAAATTCATAGATATTACGAACAATGCTAAAGATAACGAGAACAAGGAGAAAGCCATGTCTTTGATGGAGGGATTAAAGACATTTCCTAAGGCAGCTATTTGGTCTGTCGTTTTGTCTACAGCTCTTATTATGGAAGGCTACGATACGAATCTTATAGGCTCGTTTTATGCTTTCCCAAGTTTCCAACAAAAGTTTGGTACATTATACCCAGGCGAAGGCTACCAGGTACCTGCCAAATGGCAAACTGTCTTAACAATGACCACATTTGTTGGTGAAATTGTTGGTTTATTCGCCGCTGGTATTGTTGCTGATAGGTTTGGTTTCAGGAAAACATTAATTGGTTGCTTATTTCTAGTTATTGCATTCATTTTTATTGTCTTCTTCGCCGAAAATCTTAACACTTTAATTGTTGGAGAAGTACTATTAGGTATACCATGGGGAGCATTCCAGACATTAACGATATCATATGCCTCTGAAGTGTGTCCTTTGGTTTTAAGAGTTTATTTGACTACTTATATCACCATTTGTTGGGTTCTTGGACAATTGATTTCATCTTGCATATTGAAGGGTCTTGTTAATAGCACAATCAAGGATGCTTATAGAATCCCATTTGCAATTCAATGGTTCTGGCCAATTCCGATTATGATTGGCATTTTCTTCGCTCCTGAGTCGCCTTGGTGGTTAGTTAAAAAAGGGAAAACAAAGGAAGCTAAAAATGCTCTTAGAAGGTTACTTACAGAAAACAAAGTTTTGCCAGATAAAGATGTTTTAGCAGAAGGTATGTTACGTAAGATCCAGATGACTATCGAGGAAGAAGATGCTATAAATTCTAGTGCATCCTATTGGGATTGCTTCAAGGGAAATGATCTCCGTCGTACAAGGGTTTCATCTATGGTTTTTATGATCCAAAATATTGCAGGGGCTGCTTTGATGGGTTACTCAACTTATTTTTATGAACAAGCTGGTCTTTCAAAATCCAACTCTTTTACCTTCAGTATCGTACAATGTGTTTTAGGGTTAATAGGTACAGTTGTTTGTTGGTTCTTAGCACAAAAGATGGGGAGATTTCCAATGTATTTTACGGGACTATGCATACAATGTATGATATTGATAGTTATCGGTGGACTTGGGTTTGCAGACTCGACGGGTGCTTCTTGGGCTATCGGTTCACTTCTATTGATTTTGGTTTTTGTTTTTGATTGTGCTTCTGGTCCCCTCACGTTTTGTATTGTAGCAGAGATCCCATCAACTAAGCTACGCACCAAAACAATCATTATTGCACGTAACGTTTACAATATTTCAGGCATTGTAATATCTATCGTAACTCCATATATGTTGAATCCTACAGCGTGGAATTGGAAAGCCAAAACTGGTTTACTTTGGGCTGGCTTTGCTCTAGGTAGTGTTATATGGTCTTATTTTGAATTACCCGAAACAAAAGGCAGAACATTTGCTGAATTAGATGCTTTATTTAATAAAGGAGTTCCTGCTAGAAAGTTCAAGACAACAGAAATTAATGTCTTCGATGCTGGTGAATTGTTGGAAAAAATTGGGGAAAAGGGCGTTAAAGAATTCGTTGCAAATAATGATGATTCCACATCTTTAACTGAAAAAGCCTAAGCTAGTCTAAAAACATAAAATATTTTTTTCTATGATTATGAAGGTATGATAAAATAATGTGATTATGCTATTCATTTCTTAAAATACTGTTTAATAAATATTAATACTTTTTTTGTCCATACAGTCATGTATTCTGCTCCAATAAACAACTCCAATAAACTTTCTCAAATAATTTCATTTTTACTCCACTAGTATATCCTTTAGTTGTTTGTCATATATCAGTTCACTATATAAACCTAAAATTTCTCACTGAGTTTGCTGATTGAACCACCACTAATCGTGCAATCATTTCCCCACAACTTTACTTAAAAAAAAAAAACATTTTCGATCTCCATTTTTTGAGAAGTTCTTTTTTATATGCAAATGAAGGAATCACTTAATAATACTTTAATCATACCATACGATGTCAAGTAACAAAGAATCTACAGAAACTCAATCTGAGAAGAAAAGAAAAAATACGAGAGTCCACTCACGTCCTTGCGATGCCTGTGCTCTAAGAAGAGTACGCTGTGACTATAACGGAGATCAATGTTCCAACTGTATTAACCATGATTTGCAATGTACCAATGTGAGGAAAACAAGTCGTAAATCAGGACCCAAGAAAATTCATCAAAAGACCAGAGATAACATTACAAAGTTAATAATGGAGAACTCAACTTACTCTAGTGCTCCAAATAACGAGACTAATAGTAACCAATACTCTAATAATAATAATAATAATAATAAAGCTAAGATTCTGGTAGAGAAGTTGTTACCTTATTTACAAATATATCAAACTTGGTTCTATGTGACATGGCCAGTTTTATCTGTTACTGGTTTGAACTTCAAATTAATTAGTATGAGATCCAGCAATGGGTACGTTGATTTGGATTCCACAAATGCTTCTATATATGCCTTGTGTTGTTCAGTCTGTGCTTCAATATCAAGACATTTAAGTTTTTTAGAATCAAGTACTAATATGGTATATATTCACAATAATGACTCACCGGAGGAATATTTTAATGAAGCTAAAAGAGTTAGGTTTTATTTTAATTTAACTGAACTGATTACATGTGATTCTCTATTGACTTCTTTTTTCTTGTTTACATATTTTACAAGTATTGAAGAGGGATCATCTAGTGCCATCATATACCTACGTGAGGCAATTACTATGAGTCAAATCATGAATCTTCATGATCCTGCTACTTATTCAAAATTCACGAACGTCGAAGCTCATAAGTATAGAAAAATCTACTACTTGCTTTTAGTTTCGGAAAGAGCAATGTCTTCTGAACATAATGTGCCTCCCACTTTGAATGATACCATCCAATTTCCTTCTTTAGAAGACGAGGAATGTCCTGGATTGCTAACGGGATTCATAGAACTTGTTAAATTATTCTCTGTTCCTGGAAAGAAATTTTTTTCTGATATCAACAATAAGTCTGATTTAGAGTTAAGAATGGCTAAGGATTTACTCCTGAAACAATCCCTTTCAGCAAAAAAGTCTTGGATATTGGAAGTTCAAAGTAAGCTTAGTAATAGATTTGAAACAGAAACAATGTCCCATACTCAGAGGTTGAATATCATCTTATCACAGGCTTACATTCAAGCATTGGCTTGGAATATAACTATGGAAAATAATTTAATAAGCGATGATACTCTGGTGATTGTTAATTCAAATTGCTTCTCTTCAGAATTTCCATTGAAAATAGCAAATGATTTTCTAACTTCTGCCAAAGATTTACCAATATTTGCATTTGAATCCAATGGTCCAGGTGTTTGCGTTAAGCTTTTAAAAGTTGCCGATGCCTTAAGAAATTCAATTGATAGATCACATTCGTCGGTTGCATTTGATTATTTAAATTCAATTTTCCACAAGATTAGGCAATTGAAGATGGATCCTACATCATCAAAGGAAATATATTGTAAATTGGGAAATTTTATTAACTCCAGGATGAATCTTATTACTACAGAACTCCCACACCCCCCTGCATTTATTGAATTACTAGATGAAGAGCCAAATATTTTTAGTAATTACATCCGTTACCATAATGATAATGAAGGAGAAAATGCCAATGAAAGTGAAGATGCTAATGAAGGTGAGAATGTTTATGAAGACGAAAAATTGAAAGAAGGAATGCTAGCTAATTTAATTTCTAATATAACACCACTGAATGAAATAAACCTGGGAAGTTCTGTCAGTCCAATAAACGAGGTGATTTTACAATACTTTCTGAATTCGTCTATGATTTGACTACATGCGGAAAATAAAACAGGTACTACTTTTATTTGTGCAAAATAATTTAAGCATACACTCAAATCTGGAATTTATTTATGTGTGAAAACACATTAACAAAAAACAAATTCATATGAATTTGTATAATTCAATCCCTTTCAGCTTTAAGACTATGAAAGTTCAATTTGTCTACTAGCTAAAAAATTTAAATCAATTTTTAGGGTCTCCACATCCCATGACAATGATATGAAAATGTGTTATAACTGTGATTGATATAATTGAATTCTCTGTAGTTTATAAGTAGTTCAAAATCATAAGAGTTTGTTACAAATTGTTGCATATACCATAAATTGATGACGTGTTATACATTGAGATAGTTGATTTTTTGCTATTTCTTATTAATGCTTTTGCAGTACTTTGTAAAATCTTCCTAAAATCACTTAGATCAGTACCATTCCAAAGAGGAAATATCTCTGATAGAAAGACTGAATCCATTCTAAATATCGCTTGGAAAGAAATGTATTACATCTATATATACTCACTTACACCAGATCCCAAATAGATTTCTTCAATTCAAACCCAGACTTTTGGAAAACTAAAATAACTATATAGAGAACTCTAGTAGCTAGTGAGTATTGCTTCGTATCTTATTGCTTAAAACATAAGAGGTTAATAATAGTTCATATTTCATATTAAATATTCTTCTACAATGAGGCCATTTATGTGTGATGTTTTGGATGTCATGAGTCAAGACTATAATTTACATTATAATTCAATTTTTTGCATTTTTTTGAGACATATTGAGTCATCGTAGTTGGATTATTGATTCCCATCTCTTACTCCATTAGCCTTTTATGCTTTCAATATTTCAGGTAATAACACAATGAACAGTGTTTTAACCTCCATAACCTGGTTATATTGTCCTAGTTAGTAACTACGGATTATGAGAAAAAAGAAGCAAATTCTCAAAAAGAACGCATTTATCTTTATTGTAATAAAATATTGACCAAAACAGGAAATATTTTTCAAAGAAAGAGTCAGGGCTACTCCCAATAATTTATGCTACTTCGATATGTATTCTTATGATTTACAGTTTTGCAAAGTGAAAATATTAAAATTGACAGGCATATTGTAAGAACCCATGCAGTTAGTGCTTTTAATATTCTGCTGGTATTGTTAGGAATTTAATATTATAGCATTAAACTGAAAATGAATGATTACTAATTAGCACCCTTTGCTGTTTTATTAGTTCACTTTCTAAATCGAATTCTTGCCGAAAGACATGACGTTATCTGAAAATTTCCCAATTCAGAATTCTCGCTGAGTGCTCGCTGACAATCTCGCAACGATTTTATACATTATTTACTCTCCCAACTTTTAAACTTTTACTTGATGATAATTATTTTCAATACCACATGGCATATATATGATATTCACTACGATTACGAAGTGGAAATTTTGCTCTTCTTGCTAAATTTATCACTTTCTTTTATTGATAGAACTTTTTGGGTGCAAAATTATCGGGTAAAGTTGCGAATTTTCTAAAAAAAACCTCTAAAGCTCGTTCAAAAATTCGCAAATAATCAATCTTAACTTGGAAGAATTAAATAGTTAAAATTTGATTCATTTCGTATTTTCAAATATATTTAAGTTCTCTCATATCCTCAATATTTATTTCTAAAGTAGTGTCTGTGATTGACAAAGTTTTAATTATGAAATTGAGCTACAATAAATTCATTCTCTTCGGTGATTCAATCACTCAGTTGTCTAATGATCAAAATGGATTTGCATTTGCTCCAGCAATCCAAAGCTATTATACTAGGAAATTGGATGTCGTAACCAGAGGTTATGGAGGTTATAATACTGATCATGGTGTAGTAATTTTACCTGAAATATTGAAAGCAGAAAAGGCTAACGGAGTTGATATTAAACTAATGACAATTTTCATGGGAACTAACGATGCTGCGAAACCAGAAATACAACATGTTCCAGTTAATAGGTACGAAGAGAATATGGATAGTATGATAACTTTAGCATTGAGTTATGGCATCAAACCTATTGTCATTGGGCCCACACTTCATGATCAAAAATTAAGTCTTGCTGTATTATCCGAAGAAGAAAGAAAACATGCTTCTCCAGTATCAAGTAGTAAGACAACAAAGAGGTACTCAGATGCTGCAAAGTTGGTGGCAGAAAAGCATGGTGTTGCCTTCATAGATTTGTGGCGGGCATTTCAAATTTCTAGTGGTTGCACTGAAGAAGAAATCCATTCTGGAGCTGATTTAAGTAAATTTTTCCTGGATGGTGTTCATTTTTCACCTTACGGATACAAAATTATGTATAAAAAGGTTATCGAAGCAATTATGAAATTCTATCCTGAATTGGAGGCGGATAAATTACCAACAAAGTTGGCTGATATGTTTGATATTGATCGTAATGATATCAAAAATACCATATTTAGATCCCAGATGAAATGAATTTTATATAAGTACATATTGTGATTTAATAATTCAAATAATAATTATGCCACACAATTCAGTTCCAAAGTTTATCAAAGCCTTGTGACGAACAAAAAATAGCATTGCTTAGACAACAAATCAAATACATAATGCTGAAACTGAATAATTAAATCAAATCTGAAGGTTATAAAGGACTTATAATATAAAATTTAACACTATGAATTCAACCAAATAGATTATTATCTTTTAGTTTGATTACTACAATTCAGTTTAAGAAGTATACAATTATACCAATCTATAGAACTATGATAATGGAATAGGCTTAATAGATTAAGATTTTACCTATGTTCCATCTTGTGTTTAGGTTATTTATTCTACCAATTCTTTTTTTCAGTCTTCGTAATAAATCACTATAAAAGAAGTAAGCACCTAAGCCATTACGCAGAATATTGCGACAAGAATTTCTTTGAAGATGTTTTTTGTTCAATGCAAACTTCAAAATACGCTTTGGTATTAAAATCTATTAGTGAATATAATAGAATGTACAACAAAAATTTTTTATGACACAAATTTTGAATAGTATACCAGAATTCCTTAAGAGAGAAGCCTAATTTCCCACAGACTTTAGTACAACAATAGAAAAAAATTAGTCCACAAAACAGAATAGGAAAACTCACTAAAATTCTTTACCGACGTGGTGAGCGAGAATTTACATGAGGTAAGAGTATTCCTTTTTAAGAGCACCAAAAAAAACTATATATATTCTTAACAATACTAGTCCTTTTGATTCTTAAAATGATTTTAATATTACTGTAAATGAAATATGTCTATAGAACTTGTTGAAGATACCAAGGAACCAAAGATTGCAATAAAGGTTCTCGAACCTCTCACAAAGAAAAATAGCGGATATGAAGCTGAGGGTGGCATGAGTGATTATATTTCTAAATTTTTAGATATATCCAATAATGCTAGGGAAAATGATCACAAGGAAAAAGAAATGACATTGATGGAAGGGTTGAGATCATTTCCTAAAGCTGCTATGCGGTCTGTTGTCTTATCTACTGCTATTATCATGGAAGGCTACGATACAAATCTTTTAGGCTCACTTTATGCATTTCCAAGTTTCCAAAAGAAGTTTGGCGAATACTACCCAGGTAAAGGTTACCAAGTACCAGCAAAATGGCAGACTGTGCTAAGTATGACTACTTATGTTGGTGAAATTGTTGGGTTATTTGCAGCTGGTATTGCAGCTGATAAGATAGGGTTTAGGAAAACATCTATTGGATCTTTGGTTTTGGTCGTTGGACTTATCTTCATCGTACTTTTTGCCGACAGCATTGGTATGTTAGTAGCTGGTGAAACGTTATTGGGTGTCCCTTGGGGAGCCTTTCAGGCTTTGACCGTTTCCTATGCCTCGGAAGTATGCCCTTTGGTTTTAAGAATATATTTGACTACATATATTAATATTTGTTGGGTTATTGGCCAGTTAATATCATCAGGTCTATTGAAGGGTCTTCTTAATAGTAGCATCAATGATTCTTATAGAATTCCATTTGCTGTTCAGTGGGTTTGGCCAATTCCAATAATAATTGGAATTTACTTAGCTCCTGAATCTCCATGGTGGTTAGTTAAAAAAGGTAGGATAGATGAGGCTAAAGTTTCAATTAAAAGGTTACTTACAGAAAATAAAGATTTGCCGGATAAGGACGTCTTAGCTGAAGGAATGTTACAAAAAATGCTGATGACGATTAAAGAGGAAGATGCTATAAATTCAGGTGTTTCTTATTGGGACTGCTTAAAAGGAAATGATCTCCGTCGTACAAGGATTTCATGTGTGATATTGTTAATTAATAGTCTTACTGGTGCTGCGTTAATGGGTTCTTCGACATATTTTTACGAGCAAGCTGGACTTTCGACATCTTTATCTTTTACCTTTAGTATCATCCAATACATCTTAGGAATTCTAGGAACTATCACTTCTTGGTTTGCATCTCAAAAATTCGGGAGATTTCAAATTTACTTCACAGGCTTATGTATACAATTTATCATATTAATTATGGTTGGTGGTCTTGGATTTCTTCATAATAAAAATGCTTCTTTGGCTATTGGAACACTTCTCTTAATTTTAGTTTTTGTTTATGATGCTGCTATTGGTCCCATATGTTTTTGTTTACTGGCTGAACTTCCGTCAACTAGACTTCGTACAAAAACACTTATCATTTCTCGTAATGTTTATAACATTGGTGGAATTGTCGTTGGAATTGTTAATCCGTATATGTTGAATCCTACTGCTTGGAATTGGAAGGCAAAGTCTGCATTGCTCTGGGCTGGTTTTGCATTGGCCAGTGCCATATATTGTTATCTTGAATTACCTGAAACCAAAGACAGAACATTTGCTGAATTAGATGCTTTGTTTAATAAAAGTGTTCCTGCTAGAAAGTTCAAGGCAACAGAAATTAATGTCTTCGATGCCGGTGAATTGTTAGAAAAAATTGGTGAAGATGGCGTTAAAGATTTTGTTGCTCAAAACGATGATTCCTTGCATAAGAATGCTTAAGATAAACTAGTCCAAGTACTTGAAAATTAATTCTATGGTTACTTTTGAAGTGATAATAATTTGGCTAATTGGTAGATAAAACTAACTCATTTTAATTATTGTATTATTCCTGAATACCTTAACACCAAGCTATTTATCTTATCTTATATCTATAGTTTAATTATGTACTTTTAATTTATCAATGATTCATAGCTTCATTTCATTCCATAAGCCTAGATATAGAATTGTCAGCTCTAAAGAGTGGAATAAAATACCAGTGCTTTAGAAGTTTAAATAGAACTATTAGAATCATGTTTTAATTAAGTTTTAATTAAGTTTCTTATGCAAACTAAGAACAATGATAATTCTCTGTAATTTGCTGAACCAACCATACTAACTATCTACAAAAGCAACACTTACAAGTTAAATAATATTGTTATTTTATTTTCAACTATATTCCACTAGTGAATTGTTTTATTATGTCTAAGATGTTTCTGCAATTTAGACTTAGTATATTACTTTCTTTAAGGTGAAAGAATATTTTGCATCTATTCTCAAAGCAGACATAGTTTATATCAGTACTGTATATAACTCATTTTTACATATAGCTGGAGTAGATTACATTAACTCAATTCTAATTAGTTATTATTTCTAGATATGATCTATTCATTACTTAAATTAACTGATATGTGATGTGATAATTTGTGTCAATTTGCTTAACTGAAAGTTCAATGAATTAATTATTCTGATAGTACAGTAGATCAAAGAAATAAAGCCGTACTATTATGCTCCAGAAATCTTGAAACATACACTTTTGAAACATAAGTGATCATAATTTATGAATAAGTACTGCAAGGAATAACTTTGAGACATCCACAACTTTAAGTAATGATTGATATCATACGATCGAAGTCATACTTGAAAAACAAGAATGCGGAATACATAAACTAAAGAAGTTCCTGAACTATATTTTTTCAATAGAATCATAATCATAGGCTGATATTTAGATTAGGACTTACTTAAAATGGATTGCCTCATGTTTTAGAAGTTGAGAACGAATATTATATTTTGAGTCGATTAACGAATATTATATTTTGAGTCGATTAACGAACAAATAGTTTAACGATTAGGCCCAAAGTATCATTTGTCCTCAGACTTCACTCTTAGCAAATACAGATTATATCTACTTAACCAAGTGGTTATTATTAGTATTAGGATGAAGAAACACCTATATAATACAATTGTATACAGGATCTATTATAGAGCCAAGCCCTGCTAACACTCCTCCTATAAATGAAAGCCTAATAAAGTAGATCAATATAGACATTACATTTGATTTAAATGTAGCTTTCTTCTTCTTCGTTTTATATTTATCTCATATATCTTTTTTGCAGTTAGCAAGTGCCCAGTATTCTATAACTAAATCTATAGCTAAATCTATAACTAAATCTAATTCAAGAAAATTCATTACTGATTTTGAAGTTTCCATAATCAAAAAGGTGTAGTACTGGTTCTAAAGGAATTTGCTAACTTGCAAAATAGGATAGCTAATTGTTAGCCTTCTGGAATGGATACATCTTTGTAGGAACTGTCGTAGATATGGGATTGTTTGATCCTGCAGGACAACCACTCTGTATCTCTACTAGTGAGGAATCAGTATCAGCTATCCGAGTCCTTCTACAAAATTCTGTTGCATCCTCCATGCCATCCGTTTCATCATATCAGCCCATCCAATTCGTGAAATTGATATTTCTTCCTATTTATATAACAAGAGTTATAATCATTTTAATTCAACAACCAGAGCAGCCAAAAGCAACCTTGTATCATATAAATGGGATATACCCCTGTTATTCCAGGGAGTTATACACTACCTAACATAGTCTAATGACTGAACCGAATTGTCGGTATTGCATCCAGTTGTATGCAGCATGAAGTTTTTAAAGTAGTGAACTTAGTGAATTTACTTCCTGTTTAGTAGACTATATTGTTCCATTACCCTGACATAATTATAGTGACGTGCGGCTTTAGATTTTTAGTCTAAAAAGGTTCTCCATAAAAGGAGTAAATAATTTTAGAAAAACTTTATCTCAACATGAAGTTAGACATCCTCAGTACATTCTATATAGTATCATCATTTTTTAATATAGTATTTGCAAAGGATATTCCAATTCTAGATTATAATAATTCTGGGGCTGCTTGTGGTGCGGTTTATTCTTCTGGTAAAGGAGCTAAAGTTTTCTTTTACATTGAAGAATTTGATGTAGATGACGAAACAAATTTAGAGGAAATTAGAATACCGTTTTCTTTGTTCCGGTATTCTGATATTGCTTATTTTAATAACTTTCCTGAACCTGGTGACTTTAGATTTGAATATAAAAATTCTTCAAAAGCAAGGTTGAAATTATTTGACGGTTTAGTAGATTTTGATAAAAATAAATTCATCGTTGAAAGAAATAACATTTCACTAAGTGGTATATTGGATGAACCAAATATTCGCACAGGCTATTTGGAATACAAGAGAGATAAGAAACAACAATCGATAACTCAGATAGACATAGGTAAGTCAGGAATGTATGGTTTGTATATTGCACCTCCTATCAGTAAAGGAATCAAGAAATTAGTTATTCCTGTTGATCACAAAGACTCATTTGGGAATTTATCTCTTAGAGATTATGGATCTTTCTATAGTCTTAAGTTATCTTTCATTATTGGGGCTGTTATGGTAGTGTGTTTAAGTTTGTATAGTTCTGCGAAAAAAGGTCTCAAAGAACGCATAATTCCTACTTGGGTAGTTATTTATGGGTTGTTACCATTATTAGCTGCTCAAGCAATCCTAATGGTTCCATTTATATTAGAGAACCATACGAAACGCATGGCGAGTGAGGGTAGCAATAGAACTATACTTAAGTTCAGCAATATATTAATTAGCTGGATTAATACGGTCTTAGAGGTTGCAAAGTACTATTTTGCTCTATTATTTTCGATGGGTGTTGGAATTATTTACCTGGTAGGATACTCAAGGGACCAATTACGTAAATTTCCTCTTCTGCTTCATAGAAAAGCAAAATATTTGTTAGCATTTAATTTACTCTTAAATTCAATAGAATTCGTCTTTACTGAAATTATTAATATTGAAGTGATTGATGTCTATGGAGAGTTAAGTATAGTTAAAATTATTGCTTTGGGCCTTATGTTTTTAAATTCTTTTATGTGGGTTATTTGGTGGTTATTTTCTTTTTACTACTATTTTATCACCAAAATATCAATAGCGAAATCCCCTAAATTTGAAGAACCTGGAGTGGGCAAGAAAGTCATAGAAGCATTCAGAAATTCATTACTTGTTATTGCTCTAACAAATAACTTACTGCTCGTCTTACGGAATACTTTCAAAAATATAGTGTCTAGGTGGGAAACTCATTCAAATATGAAATATTTAGAAAGCATACTTGATGTCAAGAAAGCTCAGTTTGTTTCAAAGAGTGTGGAATTTGAAGAATCTATATTTTCTTTTTTCTCTTGGAAAGATACATACTTTGATAACTATATTACCATTTTCTTCTTATTTTTAATCTGGTTCAAAGATTTCAAATCAAAAAATTAAATTATTGGAACAGAGATTACAATGATTTTTTACTTTATCTTTCTATAATAGTTTATTTTCTCTAATATTTGATAATAAACATCCAATAAATGAACTGAATGCAAACTCTAGCAACCATATATCGAAGAGAGCTTACTTGTATAAGCATCGACTCTATGTAACAAAATATATCCTGTACATAAAACTCTTCTCATTTTTAAAGAAAAAGAAGATAAACAAAGCGAGATTATATAGATACAGATTAGCTGCATAGGATCTAAGCATGGTGGAAACCAACAGTGATTCTATTCCAGAAAATGGGGATAAGTACAGTTCTGAATTGAGCAGTGAGGTTCCTATAGCAAAGAGAGATGAACATGTAGACGTGGATATTAATATGTACGATATTGACAAGATGATATCTGAATCTATGGCAGATGAAAGTAATAAAATACAAGATGAAAGACCAAATGATATTGAACATAGGGAAAATGATCCTTTACCTATTGATACCAATGATAAAGCGGAAAAAATTCCACCATCAAGTAATGAAACTCAAGAAACACCAGAACCTAGTGATGACCACCAAACAGATATCAGTCAGTTGAAAAGAGCTCACGAAGATGAAGAAGACAATAGTGATAACAAAAAGGTAAAAGTTGATGCAATAGATGAACAGCAACAAAGCGAAGAACAACACGGTATAACCTCACCAAACTTAGACATGGAGTTTGAAAAGGCGATTGAAAACCACCATAGAGAAATGAGCGAGGGACCACAAGATAACAACATGGAGGAGTATAAAAGTAATAAAGATGATAATTCAAGTGATCAATCTTCAAATGCTAATAATGTAAATGAAATTGAAGTTCAAAAAGGAAATGATGCCGAAACTGTTCAAATAAATGAGAAAGAAGACTTGAATATGATTGCCAAGGAGTTAGAGAATGCAACAACATCGAATAAAGAAGAGAATGAAAATGAAATTGGAGAAGATAATGGCTCTAAATCACCAGGAACAGTGTATCATGATGGTATTTCTGTTCCAGCAAATTCTGAATTATTAAATACAAATACCGCTTTTGCTGCCTATAATGCTCTATCAAGTCAGCTACCACCATTAGCAGTTCTCGCAAATGCTCATTTAGCAGCATTGCCTCTACCTATTGTTGCTCCTGACTATTTGCCACCGAGAATCCAATTATTAGTAAATACTTTACCTACTCTTGACAATTTGGCGACTCAATTGCTTAGAATAGTGGCAATTGGTCCATATCAAAAAATTGTTGACTTAGCATCTAACCCCGACTCACCTGCAGGTGCCACATATAGAGATATGACTTCATTGTTTGAGTTTACAAAGAGGTTGTATTCTGAAGAAGATCCATTCTTAACTGTTGAACATTTAGCTCCAGGTATGTGGAAAGAGGGTGAAAAAACACCTAGCATGTTCCGTAATAGGGAACAAAGTATTGAATCCACTTTAAGAAAGGTAAATTTAGCTACTTTTTTAGCTGCAACCCTTGGTACTATAGAAGTGGGTTTTTTCTACTTAAACGAATCCTTTTTGGATGTATTTTGCCCGGCAAATAATTTGGACCCAGCTAATGCATTATCTAACATGAATTCCAGTAATATGAGTTTGCAAAGTGGTATTAATACTACCATTGGTGAAAAGGTTGGTAAGTTATTAAAACCACAAGCAGTTCTTTACTTAGATTTGAAAACTCAAGCATATATATCAGCTATTGAAGCTGGAGAGCGTTCAAGAGAAGAAATTTTGGAAGATATCTTACCTGCAAATTTAGGAGAAATTTTACTTACTAGAAGAGGTACAAAGTTTCTATCTCCTACGGAATTAGATTTTATAGATAGGTGTGCGTCAAGAAAGGAGACTTTATTGAAATATCCGGATTCAAAAAATTTAAGTGATGAATACGAATGGTTCTCTTTCTTAAAGGACTTATTTGATTATGTTTCAAAGAATATGGGATTCTTGATTTGGGGAAAGAAAGGAAGAAGTACTAAGAAGGTAGGTAAGAAAGAAGTATCCGAAGCTTCTACTCCTCATAGTCAGGAAATATTGAATGCCAGTGTATCTCCACCCCAACACCCTACTGAAGCTCCAGACTTAAGATCACAAGAAATCACTGACATTACGAGTGCGTTATTACCTTCAGAGATTCAAGAACAACAGCTTCATCTTCGTATAAACCCAGGTTCAACTGTAAGAAACCTTCAAAGAAGACCATGGACCCGTGAAGAAGAGAAGGCACTAAGACATGCATTAGAGTTGAAAGGCCCTCTGTGGTCGACTATTTTGGAATTATTCGGGAATGGTGGTAAGATTTCTGAAGCATTAAAAAATAGGTCCCAGGTTCAACTTAAGGATAAGGCCAGAAATTGGAAGATGTTCTTTTTAAAGAGTGGATTACCTGTTCCGAACTACTTGCAGAAAGTCACTGGTGATCTCGAAAGAGATGATAGACTGAGAGCAAACAAGAGAGCCAATAGAAATAGAAAAACTGCAGCAGCTCCTGTCCCAAACCCATCTCAGAAGAAATGATCCAGGTCATTATATTCAATACATATTCGAATCTAAGTCTTTGAATGAAAAGATGTATAATATATATCTATTGTATAATAAAAAGTTTGTATATTAAGCAACTTGCAAATGTGTTAATTTATTTTGTGTTACATGTATAGCAATCCTTAAAAGATAAATAAAGTTCCCTGTACCACATATGAGCTGAAGTATATCTGTTTTATCCATTTTAGACTATTACATTTCATCTCATATATTTGGTTATATCATTTGGTAAAATGATGGCATACTCTGAAGATAGTAAAATTGAGAGATTGCAAAAAAGCATTTTCACAGCCAGACAAGAGGCAAGACGCTTGTACTCTAAATTAGAGCATGTAAGAGATGAGACTCAAAACACGACATTATCTAAAGTCGCTCAAGATCTCCCATCTCTTCCAAAAAACTACTGTAACTTGAAGCTATATAATACTTTAAGAGGACATCTGAACAAAATATCCAAGATAGCCTGGGGAAATGATTCAACAACCCTTCTTTCTGCTTGTCAAGATGGATATATGATTCTTTGGGATGCAGTTACTGGACTCAAAAAACAAGCAATTACTCTAGAAAACCAGTGGGTATTGACTTGCTCAATATCACCAAATGGAAATCTAACTGCTTCAGGTGGATTAGACAACGCATGTACAATATACAAGATTAAACCAGACATTTACGATAATGTTACTGATGAAAGGGGATATGAAATGGCTACTAATTTCTTTCAATCTACAGAAACGGTTCTAAAAGGTCACACCGCATATATCTCAGACTGTGATTTCTTAACTAATAACATATTAATCACTGCCAGTGGTGACATGACTTGCTCCATGTGGGACGTTCAGAGAGTGAGCAAAATAAGAGATTTTGTAGATCATTTAGGTGACGTGCTATGTATTAGTAAGTTTCCACAAATTTCAAACACTGGGCCCTTATTCTTATCGGGGTCTTGTGATGCTTATGTTAAAGTATGGGATTCTAGAGCAAAATCATCAGTGCAGAATTTCTTCATTTCACATAGTGATATCAATACTATCAAGACATATCCTGAAGGTTATACCTTCATTACCGGATCAGATGATGGGCTAATTAGAATGTTTGATTTGAGATCAGACTGTCAATTGGAATGTTTTTCATTAGACTCACAATTCACATCATTGCACCATTCCACTCCTATGATTCCCAGAATATCATTTCTGAACTCAAATCATAAAAACTACAACAATAAGGCCGAACAAATATATAAGAGCATAGATAACCCTGGTATTTTATCAGTTGATTTTAGTCGCAGTGGTAGACTAATATACTCTTGCTACTCCGATTTCGGTTGTGTAATTTGGGATACTTTGAAAAACGAGGTTGTAGGATCCATTGGAAATGATCATGTAAACAAAATAAGCCAAGTAAGTGTTAGTCCTGATGGAATGGGAATAGCAACAAGTTCTTGGGATTCAACCATCAAGATTTGGTCGGTATAATGAAAAATACGTCAAATTACGGCATCTCTTCCATGAAGGCTATATTGATACATAGATAACATACATAAATTATATAAAGTGGACAGTAAGATTTAAAATCTCTATGACGTATAATGACTTAAGCTTCCCCTGTATGCTTCTTTACATAATCCCATAAACTCTTTAATAAGGATTCAGGCAAGGTGTATAAATCCATAGTAAATTCACCATTGTCCACATCATTTTTAATATTCATATCATTAGTTCTGTTATCAGTGACCATTTGAACAATTACAATCAAGTCATCTTCATTCAATTTTGTTAAACCATTAGCTAATTTTTCTAAGTCTATACTTCCCTTAAACGCATTACCATTTGATGTTCTGGATTTCTTTAATTTATTATTCAATTCGGAATCGGTTTTACGCTTATTAGTTAAATCATCTGCATTATTTGGTAAAGGTCCACTTTCCAATAATAACTTGTTTAAAGTTTGATTCTTGTTGATTGGTACAGAAATGACATGGTCGATAGTGTATTTTTCTTGTAAAAAGTTTAAGTCATGATTAATTTTTCTTTCCCCTTGTTTGCCACTCAATCCTAATAAATGAACGGAAATAGGTATGTCAAATTCACCCCATCCTTGTTCCTCAACTCTGAATGGTTGTTGTTTAATTGCCCTTATAGGATTCGCAAAAGTAGGGTGTAATGTATACGTGACTTTATCCAATATATTAGCAGGTATTTCATTTCCAGCTTCGTCTAACATGGATACCTCCACTGACCATTGTCTCATTGGATAATTTTCTACAGGAGGTAAATCTTTTAAAATATGTTGCTCAGTCGTGATTCTAATAGTTCTTTTGACCTAAAAATAAGTTAGTTTCTTGCCCCTAATACAATAATCAATTCTCCTGTTTAGAAAGTACTTAAACATACTTCAGACATTATCACTATATTTGATTTTTAATATGCAATACGTCAAATAGCAAATGATTAACTTGCCTTTGTTGCTTGTATACCTTGTTGATATACGTACTTTTTTTTTTCTATTGCCCAATTTTGAAAAGTTACACAAAAGCAATCCTGACATAACAGTGGTTATTCATGTTTATATTATATTCTTGAATTACTCTAGATATAGAACTTATATCAACCATGCTAGGGTTTGAAGACTTTGCCATTGAAATGGTCAAAGTATGAATTAAATGCAATGTAATTCTTATTTTTAGATAAAAAATTTTAACATTCACATGAAAAAGTATATATTTACAAGACAAGGGATCTTAGAGATGAAGATGAAGATTATTTCTTATTGAACAATTCCCTGTAAACCTGAGGGACTAAGGGCTTGATTATTTCTGGAGAGGCCCTCCATTCTTGAGCAACTTCCTTCAGGATTAATTTGAATAACTTGCCCATTTCAAAGTCACCTTCCTTCTTTTTCAAATTATTCATAAATTCCTTCAAATTTCCAATTAATTCTTCTTTGGATGCTACAGGCAAAGCAGTTAAATATTTGTTGATGATTTCCAATTCTTGTTGTTCGATTTCAGCTAAGTCTTCTCTTTGTTGCTTCTTGTACTCGACAACAGAGTTTTCTCTTTGCTTGATCATCTTTTGAAAGGTCTTATACAAGGAAAACTCGTCTTGTTTGGCGCCATCTATTTCAGTATCCTTAATGGTAGATATGATCAATTTAATTGTATTCTTTTCAACATTTCTCTTATTCAACATAGAAGACTTAAGATCTGTTTTGATAACCTTAATTATATTATTGTATGATACACTCGAATTCCATCTTCTGGAAACGACTGTGAGTTGCTGTCTGAACATAATGACGTCTAGTTAGTAAACTACATAATTTCTATGGATTTGAAAATTTCTAGTTCAGGCGGTTTTGTGTTACATTCGTCAACATCCACCTAACACAACATTACAATAGTAATTCAGCTAAATACTTAGCACATGACCCAGATAGAGCATTGAATCTTGGAAGCAAAAGAAAATCAATTCAAGTATATTAGTGATATAGCCAATGATGTAGTAAAGTTGTAGTACTTTTGTTTCAACAAAAATCGAAATTTGTTATTCACCATAGTATATTTGGCATTTTTCCTTTTTGATTAGTGGCCACCTGCCAACAACAACCGAATCAGCTACATTTCAAAAAGATAAGACTATGGAGATATGCGAGCTTTTCGTAAGAATCGCTAAAAATGCATTGATCCCAATTTAGAAATCCTATCGTGGAGATAGGAGACAGAAAACCTAGTTGCAAAATAATTCACTTTGGTTGGTGCGATACCGGAGCGGAATCTTTCAGACTGCTTGATTACCCCTAAGTAAAATCTCTGACGTTGATAAGTAGATTTAGGTCATTATCTTAATTCTACGACTATGTGACATCTTGTATGAGCATCATACATTCAATGACTAATATTTGGACTAGTAAAACGGTTAAATCAAATGGTCCTCTAATAAAGATTATCCGGAATCCGACATTATCCTTCTCAGTTCTGAGTTTACGTGTCACTTTAGGTAGTGATAGTCGGCTGAAATCGTTATAATCAGTCCAATCGACTATATCGTGGAAGTGTCACAAAATCTACTTTATCTTAGTCCAATGACAAGCAACAGCATATCCTCGCCACTTTAGCGGCGCGAGCGCAAAATTCAATCCCTTATGTCTGTCCTGTATTCAAGACATCTCTTAAATAACTAACTTGTCTAATCTGTCCAATATACAATATATCTCTTATACGACTTACTCTATTTGTGCTACAGCCAATGCCAATGATTCAAACCCATCCCAGATGTGGTCTTTTCTTCATTAAGTAAATTTTAAGTCTTACCACGGCTCATTCACCATCATTTAACAAACTAATCCCTGCATCGTAGATTACCCCGAGTCAAAATTTGCAATCTCACAAAGGAATACTCCGACCCTTTCCCCAAGCATTTCTTCGACAATGTTGAGCACCTGACAAATACGGCAATATGAATTGACCTCCCAATTTTTTCCGGCAAAATAACAGACCAGACTTTTCTTTTTTTAAACGTGATTTTGATCTGGTACTCCAATCGGGACCAATCACAGTGCGCACTTGGGCGGTTTCGGCAATTTCTTCGATGAACAGCAAAGTTCATCACACAAAGTGAGTGTGCTTTTCTGTACCGTTGATCAGAACAAGCTGTGATTGGCTAGAGATTGCAAATAGAAATCAAATGGTTTGTAGCTCTTATCTATGATTATACTGCAGATAGTCAACCTTGAATCATTTCGAGAGTAGTGGTGACTGCAGGTTTGGGGATGTCCCAGCATATATAAGGTTGAAAAATCTCCTACTAGTTCATCTAAGTTCTTCCATAATCACTTTACTATCTACACATATCTAAAATGGTCTTACCTTACGAACCAGAATTCCAACAAGCTTACGACGAATTAGTTTCTGCTTTAGAAGACTCTACTTTATTCACTGAAGAACCAAAGTACAGAAAGGTCATCCCAGTTGTTTCTGTTCCAGAAAGAATCATCCAATTCAGAGTTTCTTGGGAAAACGACAAGGGTGAAATTGAAGTTAACAATGGTTACAGAGTTCAATTCAACTCCCAATTAGGTCCATACAAGGGTGGTTTAAGATTCCACCCATCTGTCAACTTATCTATCTTAAAGTTCTTAGGTTTCGAACAAATCTTCAAGAACGCCTTAACTGGTTTATCCATGGGTGGTGGTAAAGGTGGTTGTGACTTCAACCCAAAGGGTAGATCCGACGCTGAAATCAGAAGATTCTGTGTTTCTTTCATGAGACAATTAGCCAAGTACATTGGTCGTGATACCGATGTTCCAGCCGGTGACATTGGTGTCGGTGGTAGAGAAGTTGGTTTCTTATTCGGTGCTTACAAGCAAATGCAAAACAACTGGTCTGGTATCTTAACCGGTAAAGGTTTAAACTGGGGTGGTTCTTTAATCAGACCAGAAGCTACTGGTTATGGTGCTGTCTACTACGTCGAAAAGATGATTGAAAAGGCCACTAACGGTAAGGAAACTTTCAAGGGTAAGAGAGTTACCATCTCTGGTTCCGGTAATGTTGCCCAATACGCTGCCTTAAAGGTCATCGAATTAGGTGGTACCGTTGTTTCTTTATCTGACTCTAAGGGTACTATCATCTCCAAGAACGGTATTACCCCAGCTCAAGTTGAAGCTATTGGTGCTGCTAAGCTCAGATTCAAGTCCTTAGAAGAAATCACCAAGGAGTCTGCTTCTGTCTTCTCTGGCGAAAACTCTGTCCAATACTTAGCTGGTGTCCGTCCATGGGAACATGCTGGTGCCGTCGACATTGCTTTACCATGTGCTACCCAAAACGAAGTTTCTGGTGACGAAGCTAAGGCTTTAATCGAAGCTGGTTGTAAGTACATTGCTGAAGGTTCTAATATGGGTTCCACCAAGGAAGCTATTGATGTCTTCGAAGCTAACAGATCCAAGAATGTCTGGTACGCTCCAGGTAAGGCTGCCAACTGTGGTGGTGTTGCCGTCTCTGGTTTAGAAATGGCCCAAAATTCCCAAAGAGTTCAATGGTCTGCTGAAGAAGTTGATTCCAAGTTAAAGAACATCATGTACAACTGTTTCGATAACTGTTACGAAACTGCCATCAAATACTCTGCCGAAAAGGACTCTTCTGCTTTGCCATCCTTATTAAAGGGTGCTAACATCGCTGGTTTCATCAAGGTTGCTGATGCTATGTTCGACCAAGGTGAAGTCTACTAATTATAATGGGATAAACACTATTCAGTTCTTAATATAGTTGTACTTTATATATTGTAAAATAAAAATATTGATTATTTAATTTTTTATTACTGTAATTATCGTCATCAAAAGATCAGCTAATGTACATTTATAACCATCTTCTAAGACTTTAATAAATCTAAGTATCCTATTTATACTTCATTAAATTATGATATTTTATTCCTCTGGGATATGGTATTAATAAGCAACATATCAGCATAGGGTTAATACTACCTTATACTTGCTTTTACTTAAGCACAAAATACAACAACGATGATTTAAGCATAAAACGTTGATAAGCATGAAAGTTTTTGACACCGCGCTTAGCTATCTTTTAATTAGTTTTTTATCACCGCAGCGGAATTTAGCTTAATGTTTTACAACAGCTGATGATGTTTTCTGGACAACGACACGAAGTAGATATACCCGTGACAGATGATCTTGAAGATGATGTAATATTCAATTCTGAACCTAATAATGGATATTACTATGGCAGGACTGGCAATCAAAGTTCGGTAAATAAGTTCTTTCAGAAGATAAATGATTACTTCAAATCACCAAGTCAAGAGAATGAGTTTGAATTATTTGATTCAACAGGATCAAGGGATAGCTTTGAAATAGATGAAGTGACACTCGAGAATCAGTATCAATTTAGAAATTATAAAATAGACCTCTTGAAGAAAAAAATCAAAGTAATTACAGTAGTCAGTGCTATAATCATAGCGGGATTGGTTGCAGTTATAGTAAACATGTTTGGACTTGTAATTGGCCACAGAAATGAAAAACATCCTGGGCTTTTTTATCAACTGATTGAAAATAATTCCACACGTTTCAACCCAACTACTATCGTGGTATCTCTCGACGGATTTCACCCACATTATATCAATAAAGAGGATACCCCAAGCATGCATGAAATGATGGTATCTGATTTTGGAGCACCTTATATGATACCTAGTTTTCCATCGAGTACTTTTCCTAATCATTGGACGCTTGTAACTGGTTTATATCCATCTGAACATGGTATAGTAGGTAATACTTTTTTCGACCCTAAGTTGAATAAGCAATTTATAAATACAAACCCATCTATTGGAGGCCTAGATCCTGATTTTTGGAGAGGTGGTGAGCCTATTTGGGAAACTGCGTCCAGACAAGGAGTCAAATCAGCGGTTCACATGTGGCCAGGAAGTGAAGTTCCAGGCGTTGGAATAGGTAATGGACCATTATACGTAGATAAATACAATGGCAGCGAGTTGTTATCATCTAAGGTAGACAGAGTCATGAATTGGTTGGATCAAGATATAGAAAATAGACCAGAATTGATTTTAACCTACGTTCCAACTATTGATCAATATGGACATAAATTTGGCATAACTGGTGGAGAGTTAACAAAAGCTTTAAAATATGTAGATGATTTTGTTGCATATTTGAGACAAGAGATTAATCGCAGAGAGTTAAATGATATTGTTAATTTAATAATCGTTAGTGATCACGGAATGGCACCCACTTCAAATGAAAGATTATTATATTTAGATGATCTAATTGATCTTGAGCATATTGAGCATATTGATGGTTGGCCCTTATTTGGATTGAGACCCAAGGAAGAATTTTCTAACGAAGAGGTTTTAAAGATTTTAAGGGATTCTCTTAGTAAGCTAGACGACGAAACAAGAGCTAATTTTAATATATATTCTATTGAAGAAATTCCACCAGAATGGAATTTTGGTGGAAAACTTGATGATCATAAATTTAATTATCGGTTGGCACCAATATGGATTATACCGAATGTTGGCTACTCTGTTACAACTTATAAACAAATGAAAGACAACGATGATGACTACAAACCAAAAGGTGTTCATGGATATAATAATACGCATTTACTTATGAGGGCAATATTTTTAGGCTCTGGCCCTTATTTCGAAAAAAAATTGGCCAATGGAAAAAAGGTTTTACCGTTTAACAACACAGAGGTGTATAATATCATATGTGAATCTTTATCCCTAGTTCCAGCGCCAAATAATGGTACAGATATTTCAGTGGACTCTGTCATATCTCAAAGTCAATCTTTACCTGAAGACTGGAATGATAATCTAAATTTCCCTGATTTACCTTATTTTATTGAGCATATTGTCCATAATGCAACCTATGATCAGCTATGGAGGCCTGAATTGAAAGATACTGCTCTATCTTCTCCGCTGGTAAGCACAAATGATAATGCATTATCTTCATTGATATTACAAGAGTCGGGTAAAACTTTAGTTAATGAAAAGTTACCAAAACCTACCGATTTTAAGAGTACGTTTATTCCCTCAAGCGGAGAGCAAGTATCAACAACAGGATCAGATAGTTTTAAGGGCGTAATAGGTGATATTGGGGAGGGGTTGGGAGATTTGGCTGGAAATCTCGAGGATTCAATAGGGGAAATAATACAAGAAGCTGAGGATTCTATAGGAGATTTATTACTGGGTGCAGAAGACTTTGTTGGAAATATATTACATAAAGGAAACGATAATTAATATATTATATAGTTGTACAGAAAACTATTTTGAATTATCTATTTCTTGAGAATTATTAATACCAGTAGAAGACAATAATTGTAAGGAGGGGAATGATTTAGGAACCTCTAATGAGTTATCTTTCTCTGGGGTACATTCTAATAAAAATGGAGATCTAGCCCTATTAATATCTGCAATAAAGTCATTGGCTATTGACTTTCCAGTGGGACTCTCAGTATTCAGGTTGAAATTACCTTCTTGTACTTTCCTTCTTTTTCTTCTGTATCTTACAGTGTTCGAGCATTCTTGACAAAGTTTAATAATTAAATCCTTTGGCAAATTTTTAAAAGCATTAGAATTAATAATAGAATCCCAATACTCCTTAATTAAATTCGTTGTCTTTAAAAGGCAAAGTTCCTCATTTGCTACATATAAGTTTCTCCATAATTTTATTAAGGAGTTGAAATACCATTCCAGCGGTCTTTCTGGTGAAGCTATGCTTTTGTTCAAGAAGTCAAAAATTACACTCAAAACCAAATATCTCAATCCACTTAATTCGTATAGATTTGATAAAATTAAAAGACCAGAATAGTCTTCCATGGAATATGGGAGTATAAATGAGCTTTCAAAGTCTATGGTATTGGTATATAAATAGTAAATCATCCCTTTCACCCAATTTAATGGCTCTGGGATGAACATCTTATTTGATAAAGATTCGTTCATTCCACTAGAAACAACACGTTGAAAATGGGGCCATCTAGCTAATAATATTGATTTGTGAACTTTAATCGTACTTAGAAGACTTTCGTCTTCTACTTGACTTAACTCAAATGTATCTTCTAGTGAATTTTTAGTCTCTTCATCTTTAAAAGTTAGTATTTCATAGTCTGTGAATTCTTGATCAGTAAGAAATTTTCTAAAATTTTCTATATAGGATTTGCTAATACTTCCTTTGTTGAGAGCATCAGTATCAGTACCTATAATTCCAAACTCTAGTAAATCTATCTTTAAAATTACTGATAATGTTGTTGTCGATTCGTGTTCAAAACCATCATCTTCGCTACCTCCCACTTCATTATTTTCTTCTGGTGAAAGTAACACACTCGTATTTTGGATTTCACTATTTGGAAATATTCTATTGTTTGTCCTAACGATCCTCTCGTCTTCAACTCCGTTTCCAAGTAAATACAATAAACCCGAAGGTGAAATCACAGCAACTCGCCATACGTAATTTCCAATTTCCATATCTGTAAATTTGTGATAATATTCATTGGCTAAATTAGAATCAAATATGAATGATCTCTCATAGTTTTTTAAATTAAATGTAGAGATGTACATCTCATCTGTTTCAGTCTTTGATAGAGGCAAACAGATATCCAAAACTAGATTATCAATAGACTTTGAATTGATATAATTATGTTCATAAAGCGAGTGGTTGTTCGCCCTTGGCCCCGTTGGGTCAAAAATTGTACCAAATTTTGCAGTCCTTTCATTATTCTTCTCAAGAGATGAATTACTCTTCAATGATGAAATTTCACCACTAACAAAATTAGCAATGTTGAAAAATGCAACTCTATCTGTTACATGGTTCATATCCTTATCGAGCCCGCCAAATGAGTAAAGAAGATTATCCGAAATCATAATTTTATGATTAAAACGACCAGTAAATACCATTTTTTCACTCCAACTACCCGTAGTCAAATCGTAATAATACAAGTCATCTAAAGGGACCGACTCTACTGATCCACCACTAATGTAGACTTTAGCACCATCCGGAGATAAGCAACAAGCATGACATGACCTAGAAGTAGGCATATTCTGCAAAGCAAAACTAGGAGGAGCTATCCACTTCCGCTCAAATATATTATACATAATTAAAGCACTATCCTTGTAAGATGTGGACTCATTACTAGTCATAGTCGAAGAGGATTCAGGAAATATATCACGAGGAACACCACCAAACACAAATATATTACCATCCCCAATATATATAGCCAGGTGTCCTTCTCTGTAAACCCCATGGTGTTTATCATCTATTTCCCACTCCATTGTTTTCAAATCTAGAAGATAAATATTACTATCAAGATTATCCATCTCATCAAAGCCTCCAAAGAGAAAAATAAGGTTTGCATCTCCACACATTACCAAGGTAGATTTGAATCTAACTATAGGGTTAATACCCTTTAGCTTTTCCAATACAATACTAGGATGTTTGAGATCTGAGATTTGTTTAGCCATAGATGTCTTATTGCTCTGTTGCAACAAATAATCAATTCTTCAAACGTGTATGAACAACTTTAATAGAGTGTTAGAAGTTTATTACACTTAAATCCAAGTGGCCCTATACCACCTTTAAGCTCATATATTAATATTATTTACTAAATATTAATTGATAAGGTCCTTTATGTAGGCATTGATGATACATAAATTCGGGGTTGCATATTGACATTTGAAACACAAAAAGCTTACAGAGTGGAAGTCAAAATGAAGACCAGCAATTTTTGATATTTAGGCTTATTATATTCATAATGATTTAATCTTGATACAAAATTACTGCTAGGTTCTATATACATAGTATTTAGTGATTTACCAAGTTTCAAATGGATCTTTATCAGTTTCGCTGATTATAATTTCTGAGCTTTCTGGAAGCTCACCTTGCAATTGTTCTTTCATTTTCTTTAAAAATGCTCTTTCTGTATTTGAATGGTTGCATACAATAACTGATGAGCCAGTCTCAGTGAAATGCAAGGCTTCATGATGAGATAATTCACCAGTGTAGAACAAATCAGCATTCACGCCTTTAAAGACATTTCCGCCCGATCCAGCACAAACAGCTATTCTAGAGATTGGGCTATTTGCCAGTTGTAATCTTGCCAAAGCAACTTGAACATGCGATAATCCTAAGCTTTCTTTGGCATTTTTAACTAAAGTATCAAAAGGAGCTGGTTGTTCTAACGTAATTATTCTTCCCATTCCGCAATCTGGTTCATTCTCAGCTGGTTCTATGGCTTCTCTGGTGACTTCTTTGAAACCTTTTGTAATACCATCAGCCAAAAAGTCATTGACACCTCCATTTGCACTGTCAACAGCAGTATGAGGACAGTATACACTGATATTGTTTTGAATTAACTTTAACAACGACTTTTGTTGCGGGTCATTGGTAGTGATGGATTTCAAGCCTCTGAAGATGAATGGATGATAAGCCATTATAACATTGGCCTTTTTCTTAATTGCTTCATCTGCAACAGACTGAGTCAAGTCTATTGTCAACAAGACACGAATCTTGTCAACTACACTATCATCAGATACTGCTTCCACCAAAAGTCCAGTGTTATCCCAAGTCTTGTCTGCTAATCTAGTTGGGTAGAATTTTTGAACTGAAAAATTATTAGTAAAGTTCTTAAGTAGCATATTTAGTATTACATACTTGCATTGACCACTGTCTTTACGTTTAATTTAGACATATTTTAATTATTCGAAATAAGCTTGATGGATTTTATTTAGAAAATCAAGTTTTCAGAAAAGCAATAACTTGAGCCTTCGATTCGAACCTGGTAACTTCCGCAAACAAAAAAACTTTTAAAATAGATTGCCCCCTGCCAGAATTGAACTAGCGACCTTTGCATTACAAGTGCAACGCTCTACCACTAAGCTAAAGGGGCGTATCTTGTGACGTTGTAAGAATATGAAGCTGTATTAAGCTTTAAATAACTACTAATAATCTTATTGGTTATTAGTAGTTATTTAAAAGATCTATATATGTAACATATCGGTAAAGTATAACCAACAACGATTGGTCACGGATATACTTAGGTCCGATCCAATTAACAATTGAACCAATAGATTAAAAGAATCCATTATTACAATGAGAAGTTGTTACCAGAATATCGGAAATGCCTTTCTGATATTCCAGCTTGAAACACACTGAAAAAACTATATAAAGATGTTATTCTTCCCTAATCTTGTAGCTCAATCTACAAGGGAGTTAGACTAATAAATACTTCGCTAGCCTGTATAATCAATATACATTATACGATTACCTTATTGGGACTGACTTCCTTACAGACGTTGTTTGTTTCCTCTGTAGAATTATTCATCACTAATTTAGCATCCGTTGCTTTACAATAACAATGATGGGATTAACAAGGTATCAAAATATAGTACAGTCAAGTACTGCAATTGAAATACTTCACTTGATAGCAAGCACTTATTAGAGATTTATACTTATTTAAATTTTATTAACATTTTAATGAAATTCTATAATAATTGCAGGATGCTACAATCCAATGCAATTTTATGTAAGAGCATTACCAAGACGGTCTAATTCTTCATCACTCAAAATTATTTCGTTAGACCTGTTTCCAGGAACATAATTGCTAAAATTCAAATAGCCTCTTACCGTTTGCGTGTAGAAATATTTACGATTATAAGGGTCCAATTCTAAACCTTCTCTGACTCTGTTTATAAAGTCTGGATTTGAGGTAAAGGGCCTCAGGAAACCAAACAATGTTCTATCATTTTCCTGAGAATCTTTAATTAAGTCATAGTAATGTACTATCTCATTGTCAATATTTTTTAACATGGGGGCATTAGATTTAATCAAACTTGGATCGCCTTTGTAATTGGTAGCATACCCACCAGATCTAATGATATTACCTGTATATGTGTTTACTAGGGATGTATTAGTCCAACCAGGACGAGGTTCAGCATCAGATGATCCAGAAACCCGCGGCTCAGTAACAGATATATACGCGATCTCATTTCCTGACTGTTTCCTATTTTCCATTTCTCGCATAATATAATCACACATATCGAGAGCTGGATGCCCTTTTTCTAATTGATCTTCCGCGTATACCATACCATTGTGGGTGGACCAAGGTGTAATCCTAATCCCAACTCTTGTGGCCCCGATTTCTGGATGTTCAAATAACTTGTCCAATAATTCAAGTAAAAATCTTGCTCTATTTTCAATACTTCCACCATATTTATCAGAACGATGATTAGATAAAGGAGATAAGAATTGTTCTACAAGAAACCCAGATGTCCCATGAATTTCAACCATATCAAATCCCCCCTCATAGATAGCGTTCAAGGCTGCGTTGACAAAATCTTGCTGGATTTCTTCAATTTGTTGTGTATTTAATTCCTCTAATTCTAATCCCAAAGAAATAGCCTTCTTTTGTTGTTCATTCGAATGGTAATGACCTTTTGATACACCCAAAAGCGGCAAGCCATATCGTTTCATTAAGTCCACATTCGCAACTCTTCCTGGTGCAAAAAGTTGGCACGAAACATAAGATCTATTTTTGTGAATTGCATCAGTGATTTGTTTTAACCCATCACATTGTTGTTTGTTCCATACTCCAGATTTATACGGAACTAATCCAGATCTAGGTGATACTAAGGTGGACTCGAAAATTATTAAAGTTCCGGGGAATTGCGACCTCAGTGAATAATACTCCAACATTATATCTGTGGGGATAAAACCTTTTGCAGACCTAGATCTGGATGTAGGAGCATGGACGATTCTATGTTCTAGTTGGGCCTTCCCTATTATTATTGGCTTAAATAGATTCGAATTTTTCATCGAATGCATATTGGTTCTAGTCATTATCAAAGCTTACCAAGTATTTGAAAAGATCAAATATCACAATTATTCACCACTTTATACTCGCATTAAACATTAATTAACGGAACTTTTCAACCGAGATCACAAAAGTTCCGAATCCGAATATCAAATTAGGCAAAGATATTAAATTCTCGCTAGATTATGTACGTCCTAAATAATCTAGCGAGATTTAAAGTAAATCAGCAATTTAGATCATGTGACTGATAATCGGTCCAAATAACTAGTAATGTAATTCAAAGAAAGATTGCTTAATAAAATCAAAGTAGACGTTGAATCATTGTAATGGACGAAGCTGAAGAACCATTTTTAAGACAAGATTACTTAGATAAAGATGGTAACGTCAGAATTTCATCTCCATTGGAAGAAAACAATTCGCAAGGAGAGGCATTCTTAAGAAATGGGGATGTTCAAACTCTGTATCCATATACTGTCGAATACGAAAATGAAACTATACATTTGGATTCAAAAGATTGGAGGGAAAGTAGACTTCTTAAAATACAAATCATTGCTGCTTTCTTTATATTTATTCTCTCAGGAATGGCAGAGCAAACGGTTGGAACTTTAATTCCAGAGCTCCAAAAGCACTACAATATTAGTGATGTTCAAACTAGTACAATATATTTTGCTAGTGTGACAGGTTATTTACTTATGGCACTTGCAAATAATTATAGTCATCATATGCTTGGTGTAAGAGGTGTTACAATCATGGGCGCTACCTTGATGACTTTCTGCTACCTTATAATATCATTAAGGCCACCATTTTTTATTTTTGTCATGATTTATGTATGTAATGGAATTGGCCTTGGTTGCTTAGATACAACATTCAACACTTGGATGGGTGGATTAGTGGATTCAAACCAACTTCTTGGAATTTTACATGGATGTTATGGGATAGGGTGCATGATATCTCCCGCATTAATTACTACTTTACTTGAAAAAAAAAAAGACCCTTGGCAATGGAATCACTATTATATTTTATTAGCAATGGAATGTGCATTTTGTTTACTTTTATTGGCTGTAACGTTTAAACATGAAACAGCTAAGAAATTGCAATACATATTAGAAGTTAAAGCTCACGAAAACGACATTGAGTTGGCCAACTTTGAAATCGATAGCTCAGATGAAGGTTATAAGTTGATTGACAATGAACATAAGTCGGGGCCAATATCAATGTCAGATGCCTTAAAATCAAGGCTTGTTTGGACTTTTTCTATCATGCTTTTTTTGTATGTTGGAGCTGAAGTTGCATTTGGCCAGTGGATTGTATCCTTTATGATGAGAATAAAGGAATATAATTATGATACCTCATCGTATATGGCATCATGCTTCTGGACAGGGTTAACTGTGGGAAGAGTTTGTCTTGGTTTTGTTACTGCAACCTATTTCAAAACTGAATTAATGGCTAATATGTTTTACATTAGTTCAACCTTTGCATGCTACGTTGTATTTTTGTGTTTTACTTTTTTGAAACTGAAAATATTATTGTTTGGTATATTATTCATTGCAGGTGTATTTACTGGCCCCATTTTTCCAACTACAATAGTCTCTTCCATGAATATCTTACCAATAAACTACCATAATGCTGGTGTTGGTTTCATTTGTGCTTTTGGTGGAGCTGGTGCAGCGGCATTACCTCTTTTAGTGGGGATTATCTCCGAATCATCTAAATTAGGATTGAGAACTTTACCTTTGATTGTTCTTTCTGCATATGTCTGTCTAACTACTGGATGGTTACTAGTTACCAAAAAATATGTTGGAATCTACGGCAAAAACAAACTATAGTATATATTATTACGATCCAATTACTTACTGTATATTTGATATTATGTCATATCTACTCTCACTTTTATTTCTTTTAAATTATGAATGATGCAAATTAAAAGTATAAGTTTAATTATAAGTTTCCACCTTGAGCTATCCATTCATCAGGGGTAAATCCCTTTTGGGTGAAAGCATGTATACTGCTTATTTCTTCTTTTAGTTGATTGTTAACCAATCTATGTCTCATCAATTTATTCTTTCCTTGAAATAACGGTGACACAATGATCACAGCAAAAGCTTGTCCACATCCACCGGACATATCTTCCACTTGGACTAACTTAGCCTGAAGTCTATCTTGAATAATCTGTTTGAAAGAATCTGCAGTTAAGGACATTATCTTTTATTAATGTAATAATAAGAGAGTTTATCTTTAATAATTCTTTATGAAAATGTCGCGATTTGAAATAATTCTATTCGGAAGAGATCTAATTGGTATTTTTACAATAGTCTAATATATGATTTTTGTATTATCAATAATTTCATCCGCTATTTATAAACCAATGAATGCAAATACATCTACAGGCCATTTTTAGCATGCTATATGTAAATTATTTAAGGTATCCAACCTATTTAGTAGGTAATATTAGATGTCTCGACATGTGATTCAGAGAAGACTTTAGAATGTCCTCTAGAAATTGTATTAGATGGACCTTCCTGGTTTGTAATTTCGTCAGGAGTTTCCCCAGAAATAAATGATTGAAAGAACAATGGATTTTCTTTACTAACTTTCTCCAATTTATGAATGATTTCTTTCGTAGTAATACTGTCTATCTTATCCTTAGGAATTTCACATTTTTGGAAGAACAGCATCAATTCATCAGGAATTATACTCAACTCCTTCTCCATTTCGATTAATTGATTTACAACTTCAATTGCTAAAAAGTAAGATTCACCTGTCAGCGGAGTTTGTTCAGTAGTCATACTTTTAGAGTACAAAATATTAGGCGAAATAACGGTCGCAAGATTATGAGTATCCATCTTGGAACCCGTTTCTTCATCTATATCAGCAAAAGAAGCAACCCAACTGAAAAAAGAGAGTAACACTTCCACTAGATTTCTGTGGCTCCTTGGTAGCATACAATATACCAATTTCAAAACACGTTTACTCTTTGCTGGATCCAGGAATCTTTGTGAAGATATCCAAAGGTCGTATAGATTGAATGTGAGCAATGGAATTGGCAACTCTCTCAACCATTTTTTCATTAAGGCAGCTAATTGAATGGTGCTTTGGTCACTAAGATCAGGAGACTTTAATGGCAGCTTATTTATTTCTTCAGTAAGGTCCTTAAGCCGCCTGATGTTACCATTCAATCTGAAAATACCTTCCACAGACATATCTTTACTTCTTAACTCATTTACCACATCATCAATAATAATTGGGATCTTCAACTTTGATGGCCCCACACCTAAATCCGAATCAACTCCATATTTCTCAGTAATAACTTTTAGATCTACACCAAAAACTTGCGTATGTTTATCTTTCTTTTGGTCACTATTGCCGAACTTAAATTTATCCCAGAAAGTAGGCAGTTTCTTTGTTTCTATCAAAGAAAAAAGCGTGTCTTTATTATACTCATTACTAAGTTGCAATAATGCTTCAACAGCAATGTGCCTCAAAACAAAATGTTCTGACTTTGATAATTCTGAATAATATACAGATTTCTTTGGTTCTGGAAGCACATTATCAGATACCTTCTTTGCACTTTCTGAACGATTAACAAGACTATTGTTCCTACCACCTGTTGCAGCAGGGATCGTTTGGATTGGTTGCATTGGTTTTTGGTTTTGATATAAAGTATTTTGGTGTTTGAAGGCATTGGGTCTATGTTCTCTAGCTTGTTCTGCAGCAACAATTCGAGGAATATCATCTAATGTTAATGACTTTTCATTTTTTAATAAATCTGATGTTCTACTAAGGTTAGCACCAACCTTTGCTCTTTGAGGTTCTTCCTTAATGGTTAAAGATTTTCTTACTGAGAGATGTTCGTCATCTGAAACCTTGAAAGAAAGTTGGGAAGAGGTGCTGGTCTTTCTCTCCCCCTGAACAACCGAATCATCTCCTAGATCGTCTTCCGCAATATCTTCAGCTTTATCAGCTTCTGGAGCATCCAAAATAACAGATTTTCTAGCATTCTGCTTAATTGAACTAGATAATTTTTGGCTTTGTCTTCTAGTCCTTAGTTTGGTTACATCATTCAAAGTCTTGAAGTAATCATTCTTGGCTTCAGTTCTCTTTTCTTCCTCGTTATCTGGTGTACCTTTAACAGAGAGATTCCTATTTATTGAACTATGACTTTCTGTAATCATAACTGATTTTGAACGACAAACTGCAATCTTTAACAAATACACTAGTTGACTTAAATCTGTTACAGCCTCGAATTTATTTCTGGAATCATTATTTCCTGTTGAGCACTTTGGACATATTATACTTGAATTTGTATTATCATAACATGAATCGGATATTTGATCAAAAACAATACCGTTAGAACATAAAGAACATTTAAAACATTTAAGATGCCATCTCTTACTTCCAAGCCTAGCACATGCCTTTTCAATACTCTTTGAACAACCTTGACACGAATCTGTAGCATTTTTCGGAACCGTTAATTTCGATGCTAAGAAATCAACTAAAGTTGTTTTGACATCCTGCTTTCCATTAATCTCTTCATACGATATTATGAGTTCAAAGAATTTATCTGTAGCCATTGTGGTACCTCTGAGTTTATTTAATTTCAATGCATTATTTAAACCAACTCTTATTAATAATTTTAAGTAATGGGCACATCCTGTAATCACAGATAAGAGCTCAGCGGAAAGTGCACCAGAATATACAATCTCATTTGATTTTCTTAATAATGCTAAATAACTCATTATTTTACCTGATATATTACGAGGCTCTTTACGTAAAGGTTGAAAATAATTTAACTCAATAGCAAATGTCAGCTCATCAGGATGTTGAATAAGTTCTTGTGATTTTTGGCACAAATCTTGAACATAATCCAACGCATGAAATAAAACTTCCACGTACAATACCAATTTACAAGCAACTAATAAACCATCTCCTTGGTTTCTAGTACATGCATTTAAAAGCATATCACTAATACAAGCCGCAGTGCATTCTTCATATCCAGAGAGGGTTAACCAACAAGTCATTACAGTTATTTCAATTTGATTTTCAACGGATAACAATAATTCTGGTGATATGTTAGAACTCTTGAGATCTTCTAACTTATTGATATTCAGCGGAAAATTTGGTAAACTTTGCAACCCAACAGAATCAGCGGTAATATACACATTCCAAAATTTGTGTACCATATAACATTCTGGATGCCACTGTTGATTCTTACCACCTTTGAAAAGTTCGACGAATTGTTTTACAATTGAAGACTTACATCCATCGCAATTTGATGCAAAGAGTTTGGAATAATGGTAATGACAATAAATATCATTTTCATGCTCATAATAGCTCTCATCAGATTCAAATATTTTATTACACACAGCACACTTAAAATGTTCCAAATGATATTTATTTCCAAGAGCTGTAATATATGGTCCTCTAAGTGCATTGTTACAATTAAAGCATATCAAATCCAATTTTTTGAAATAATCATATTCACAAAGAGCCACTTGATATGTTAGACCAGATGATGCATCTGTTACATCGTATGGGAAGAATTTTGCAGAGCATTGCTTACCACATTCATTACAGCAGAAACATTCAACGTGAAACGCACTATGCAATGCCCTAACAAATTGACCAGTAATTTCCAAGCCACAACGCTTGCAATTTTTTCTTTTCTTTCTTACACTCTTCTTTGTAACGTGATTGCGAGACATCACTTCAGATCTATTATTTTGGAAGTCTGAGTTTGGACTTGAAATATTCCTTGAATTTTCAGTAAACGTGGATACCTGAGGAGCCAAATTAGGAACAGGTATAGTATGATTTATTTGACTTGATTCTGGAATATCAATTTTATTTTGATATGTATGAATCAGATTGGGAGTATTTGAAATTGATCTGTTTTGACTTGTGTGAATCGGATCTGGAGCATTTAAAACCCGTTTTACATGATTCTTAGAAGGTGCAACAGAAGATTGCCTAAATGGATTTGAATCAGCTTGCCTTGGTATATGCCTGGGTAGATTAGGTCCACTTGTTGCATTATTTGATGAAGATATTGAAGATGTTGCAATTGAGTGTCTTTGATTTTTTTTTAAATCGAACATATTATTAGACGTTTGAAAATTGAAGTCATCATCTCCCTCACGTCTATATACTGATGGAGGTGTATTTGGCATAGGCGGGATTAATGTAGTCCAATTCACCAGTTGATTTTCAACTTCATAATTATGACCGATGTTATGACTATGGCTTCTGGTATGTTTGTTGTGCCTATTGGCTCCAACTTCAGGGAAACTCCCCCCAGATACATCTCGAATACTATTATTGTTATTGCTGTTTTTATTCAGAAGTTTTCGTAATGGTGAATCAGGAAAATGTGATGCCATGATTAAAATTATAGTATTTTCTTCCTAAAAAAATTGAGATCTCCTAATTTACTAAAATGTTGAAAGAATGACTAAGTTGGATAATATGTTTTTATTTTAGTTAAATTTTGGACTTAACAAGAATTCATGTGAAGTATTTTTCTTTAGAACCGTTTGCCAAGTATGGCTAGATTCTTCCTCTGTAGACGTAAACTGGCGGATCTTACCGTTGATAACTATTTGCCCCCACTAAAGCAATAAGTTTTATCTTTCTAGATATACCGAAACTTTGTATTTACCTAGAGTTTTGCTAAAACAACGCAAGCTTCTTAGTTATTTACTATTTATAATCGAGTTATAAATAATACGTTCAAGTTTGTCCAACTGGATAAATTACCTTTTAGTACGTTAGCAGGATATATGGTACAATATCTGGATTCCACTATACCTAACTCTAACTCAATAGATCACTTGAAATATAACAATATATGTGTTTTTTCTGCGGATCGTCTATTTTAGAAATGTTAGTCTGTGATAAACAATCGAAGACTTTGTGTAATTTTTAGGGTGCGCAAAAAAGTCCAACCAAATATTTAATTGGGAAGGCTTGTACGAGGGGACGAGTGTAAAGAACAAATGAATGTAATTTAAGCCTTTGTATAAAATATAATCTGGGTTTATTACTGACCTCTAAGAAGTTAAACTACTAGTAACATCTTTTTTTTAAAAATAAACCACTTAGATATCCAAAAGCTTGTTCTAGCGATATTACATGTATCATAAGAATTATTTATATTTAGTATGATAGGATATAAAATGTATATTGCAGATGTTTTAAACGCATTAGCGGAGGCGACAATAACTTTTTTATCGTAGAAGCGTAGATATACTGGTATATGTACGAAGCTTTGCCCAAATGATGAACAGTATAGTTGATGTTTATCTTTTGCGCTTTTTAAACTGCAGAGTCTTATGTATATTTTACATAAATTTAAATTAGGCGATAGACATCGAAGCTGTAGAATTTTGTTGACCATGCATATAAAATAAATTTTATTGGTCCTATTAGTAGAAGTGCGAACCGCTGGGGGAAATAAACTAGAGCCCCAAACATATCGCATTGTCGTACTCCTCATCTAAAATGGTCTACCTTACTGATTATATGACTGATTTCCTCAAATATATATTAAGGAATTTCATTCTTACGCAGATTAGAGAGAATGCACCAATTAATACTTAGAGAATTCTGGAGATATTGGCACTTCTTTGCACATAAGTAGATTCCATTACTTCCACAATTGTTTAGGGGGAAATAATATCTGCCGGTTTGCAATGACCTGCAGGAAATCATGCAAAAAATTATACAGCCGCCGATAAAGTTACACAAATCGTAAATTGAAACACCCTAACCAAATACGGATAATTTTCGAAAAAATAACGACAACTGCAGGATTCGAACCTGCGCGGGCGAAGCCCAAAAGATTTCTAATCTTTCTCCTTAACCACTCGGACAAGTTGCCATTTTCTGAAATAATTTTAGTTGATCCCAATAAGATAATTATATTATATTTCTCATTTAAATCCTTCTTTGGTGTTCTTAGAAAGTTATCCTAGGAAGTACGGGATCTATATGTTATATAATTATGTATTTATCAAAAATATTTTAAACAAAATTGATCTTAAAATGAACCTTTTTCATTTTTTAATCTAAGTCGCCAAATTTATATCACTGAGCCAAAGTCAAAATGGCTGGTTTTCTCCTTAACTACTAATATAGTCAACAATATCGATGTGATAACATAAATATGTATTATAAAAATGTATATTATAACATCCTTCCTGAAACATAGAAGTAAGCATTAAAATAGAGTTGAAAAAAAAAATTGCTCAATTCTGAAACTTGTTTACACAAGCCAAAGCTGCCCCAACAAATTCGTAGTACACTTCAAGATCTTTTTCATCTCTAGGAGAATATAGCAAAACACATTCCACTCTCGAAGGATTGAATCTGCCCCAAACTGGGAATAGTTCTCCCCAGTGCTTATCCAAAACGGATTTAGCATCAGAAGGGTGTAAGAAAATATGGAATGTTCCATCTACAGGATGCCTATGCAAGAACTCATGCTTAGCATCATGCTTCTTGTAAAAAAGTCCATCAAGATGTTTCTCAATAAACGATGGTTTATTCAACACTTCTTCGTTTTCTTTAACGATTCTTTCTAAAAACCTGTCGCACATGGCACGAAACTCAGAACTACTGTATCTTGGGTTGACTTGACGCTGTGGAATGGGCCAACGTGCTAGCACTGGCCTATCACCAGATCTGGTTTCCAAGTTGGTAACAAACTCCTTTCTTAGGAACCCCTGTTCATCTTCGTGGTACTTGTAATCGACAGCTTCGGCATCTCTGCGTGTATTAGAATCTCTTAGAACGAATTTAGCCACACATGATATCATGTACCCAAATAAGTTATTTGGCAATCCTCCAGGAACCATTACAGCGTACCAGGCACTATAGTCGCGGTAAATGAATGGCGACGACATTGCAACTACGCCAAAAAACATGCTAGTCTTAGGGTAGCTCTGAAGAATCCTGACCAATTGAGGTACAGCACTATCACAGCGCTGTAATATGTTATCAAATATAAACATTTACAAGAAATTGAATTAAATATCGTCGTTAGGGATGAAATGATATTATAAATCTGAAGCAAGTGCGGCACTTCTCAGGTGGATGGATTTGCAGATTTGCAGATTCCGGGAGATTACGGAACATCCTAGCAACTACATACGATGGAATGTGATATCTAAATTTTATTCTTTCATTCCCTTGGATTTCGTTATGCACTATAGAATTGACGCGTGGTGGTAAATCATAATAAACTAGGTGATATTTTAACGAGGTGCTTTGGAACCATGCGTCGATCCACTTTTTCTTAGTGGTCCGGAGTAATTGTTTCGATTACTTCCACAATTAACTCTCCGACGTTATTTCTCTTTTTAGGTATTCTTCTAATACTAAGTGATATATCTTAAAAGTGCTACTAATACCCCTCCAATATATTCCAGCTAGTCTATCTATAAATTGTTGTCTTCTCTCTAAGTTAATCCAGTCATTTAGCTATATGCTGCGAAAAAAATGAATTTCTTTTATGCAAGAATCAGTTGATATCAAGACGGTGAAGTAAATCCGAAGTCGCCTACAATGATCTTGGGTATTTAACGGGTATGCAGTAAAAGACTAAAATCTAGAATAATGCAACCCGGGTTTGACCTTAATTGGCTGATTCGGTAAGGCTTCTTGACAAGCAACTAAGTTTTGCAATCATCAGATGAGGCGTAATGTATTTATATATAATATTTGAAATTACTATTAAGGTTTTACTTCATCATCATCAAGATCAAAATCTATTATACGCATACACACAAACTTAATTATAAACATGTTAGCATTGGTATCCAGAGCACCTAAAAAACAATACTTCTTCAAAGCAGTCAGCCGTCTGATAAGTACCAACGCAATAAAATTCCCTTACATAGCAAGAATGTCTCACCAATCTAAATTGGCACTAAGTGTTAGTGGCTACTTAGTAGCTGCTGTGGGAGTTGCTGCTGTTGTTGATAGAAAGAATTTGGGATACGTTTTTAAACAGCTAGGTGAATGGTAAATTACTTCGCTATGGTTCAAGAGAGCCAATTATTAAATGGGGTTTTTATTTTATGATACATTTATACATTTTTCATATGCATTGTTGGAGTTTGAATTTCTTCATATTTTAGGTGATAGTTTTTAATTATATGCCTTTTCTAGTCTATTATATCAAGTAGTAAAATCTAAATAATTTGTTTGAGACCTTGACCAGGAACTCTTCTCCAGTATCGTCTACTTTCTCCAAATAACAATTCTCTACTTTGCTTCCACACTTTGGTGAGAATCTGCTTCCGTGGTAAAAATTCAGGGAAGACAACTTTGATTAAATTATCTCCCTTATGCAGCGAGTTAGATTTTGTCAATATACAAAGATAAAATATCACTTGACCATAATTATGAAACCCTTCATGGATTACCAAATCAATGATAGTATTTAACGGCACAAAATCCTTTTTTGTTTTTTGAAATCTCCAGGATTTCTTACTAATTAACTGTATGCCTATATCTTTCATAATGATGAAGCTATCTTCTGGATCTTGTTTTAAAAATAGTAGACAAAAAATACTCAAAATACCAACCCAATATGCTAATCTACCATTAGAAATTTGCTCAAAACTTTCCAAAATACTTGATACTGACAGCAATCTTAAGTTTCCATAGCTACTTGTAATGAGATCGTATACCAATACACTAATAAGTATTGAACCTACCGATATCTTTAGAAACGGCAGATTTTGACTCTTTCCCCTAACTGTAAACTTGATAACACCCAGCTTACTTTCTTCATTTTCTGAAAGTGGAGGCGTAATCTCTAATTCATAACACTTCATCGAAGACATTATCTCCGCTCATTCGACTTGTTATACGAAACCTTTAATGTTCATCAAAAAGAGTCTAATACGTTACATTCTTCTTTGGTCTGAGTCAGTTCACGTGATATTTCAAATTCATTAAATTTACTCTTCTCAATCACGAGTTATTTACTTTTAACTTTAAACGTCATAAATATAATATATATTAGAACAATGCTACTCATAAGAACTATTTATCATTTTATCATTAATTAAGCGTCATTTCTCTGTTTCTTAACGTCCTCAATAGAACCCAAAACCATTTCGTTTTTACGCAATTCCTTAACTTTCTCAGCTCTTGTCATTGTTCTGGAACCGGTTCTGATCTCAAATTCTCTTCTTCTACTAGCTTCGGCATCTTCCTTGATAGCCTTTTCTCTTTCTTCAGCAATCAATGTCATATGCTCGTCGTGCTTGATTCTGACTTGTCTTAGTTCGTTATTATAATACTCTAAAGTCTCTATCTTATTCTTTGAGTGCTTACAGTATTTTTCAAAATCAGCAGGTAGCTTCCTCTTAAGAGCCATCTCAATAATTTCTGGAAACTTCTTTTCTTCTAGATTGAATTTAGACTTGATTTGTTTTCTAGTTCTGTAGGGGAACAATTGTGCAATAAATGTGAAATCTGTTCCCCAAGTACTTAGAGCTTCATAAAACTGCTTCAATTCGTCAGATGTCCAACGGTCGGTATGCTTTCTTTTAGAGTATGTAGAGGAGGTAATTGGATTCTCAAATGGATTTGATTCTTCCACAGATCTGTTATCATTATCACGTCTTGCATGTCTATTAACCACTGTAGAATCTACATCGTAACTAATACGACCATCCTTCATAGTTAATTTCAAACTTGAATGCAGAACAGCAGGTTCATCATCGTTATCAAGACCCAAAAGATCAACCTTTTGCTTTTTTACGTCTTCTTCTTCATCTTCTTTTTCAATGTCCTCGAGAGAAACACCAGTTTGTCTAGCAATTCTCCTATTTTGACGCCTTTTCTGTCTTTCTTTCTTTATCTTATCTTGGGCTGCGTTTACTAAGTCAAAGTTGTTACTAACTTCTCCAATAGGAAGATCTGGCTTACATAAATCTGCCATGGTGATTTCTTCTATATTAACTCCTACTTGGGCGTAGAGGGCTCTATCTTCTTCCTTTATTCTCTTTGGCAATTGCTTAGAACTTGTAATGGTTGTATTTAAGTCTTCTGGTGCAAATGGAATCACCTTACCATCTTCCACTAATTCTTCCACTTCTTCAACCGTATTTTCCTCCCCTTCAACTGTAGACACCCTAAATTTTCTTAGCTTATTGGTTTTTGGATCAATCCCTATAACGAATTTCGCCTCACTTGTGGGTATTACTATCTTCTTTTCGATCTCTTCATCAACCAATCCAGTAGGCTTGTCTACACTTAAATTCACTAAAGTTTTAGGGTTCTGTATCACAGAAGCCCCTAATGAAAGAGTTCTTTTATTTGGCTTGTGCAATACCAGCGATTTCCTTCTTTTGACAGGCTTATTGACGGGAATTCCAATACGCATGGGTACATTTCCTTGTGCATCTTGAGACTCAGATGGTGATGGTAAATGTGGTGTAGCAGAAATTGACACAGATCTGTGTCTTATTATATTTGGAGTGATACCCGATAACCTTCTTTGCGCTTGAATCAATGAATGCTTTCGTGAGCTTGCTAATTCTTCTGGACTCTTAAAAATGTCAATTTCTCCATAGTTATTTTCATCATCTGATTTGTCTTCTTCATCTGATCTTTCTGAATCCTGTACTGCTGACAGAGAAAGTCTGCGACTTGTATCCTTAGGATCAATATCATCCTCTATTCCTGGCTTTACAGGAGTAACATTGCTTGAAGTTTCTAACGAAAAACTGAATCTTGGAGTGTCCCTTTTTGGCGTTATTCCTTCATTAGCTGCAGCTTCCTTTTGAATGACAGAATCTGCACTACTGCTCTGGCTAGGCTCATTTGATGTGGATTCTTGAGTCGATTGTGTTGCTTGAGTTGCCGGGGGAGTCAATGGTGCTCCCAGATTCACACTAGTATTTCTCCTTATACCCTTCTTCTTAAGATTGGGGATAAACTGCGATGCCTTTTTCACTATACTACTCATAGTTAATTACCTTACACACGTATCTAATCTTTGTTTATGTCATCTCAACTTTTTTAACCCATATTCACGAAAGTTACACAAACAGATGTCATAAAATTTAAGATGAGTTTAGGAAGATAAAATTAGATGATATATAATACTAATGAGAGCATTGTTAAAATATAGTTGGACATGTGGTTCCAATGATAATTGGGTGCTAAAGTTTATATATTTTGCTACCAGAAACGAATTTGCAGTTTCTTCGAGTGATGGATCTATTTCTTTGTATCTGTTGAGTACCTTATCTGAGGAGCCTACTATTAGAATTGAAAAGGCCCATGAATCTAGTATCAATTCTTTAATCAAAATCGACGAAAACACTATTGCATCTTGTTCCACTGATGGTATAAAAGTATGGAGTTTAAAAAATCCTCAAGAGCCATTGCATACATTTACCAACCAAAAAGGCCTGAATTTCTTGTCTCTTGCTTATTCAAACAATATTTTAGCTGGTGGTACAGAGTTAGCAGGAGTAGATGCAGAGATTCATTTGTGGGATTTGAGTAAGCCAGATGAAGTATATAAATCATATGTGGATTCTCACCATGATGATGTTACCGATATTAAATTTCATCCTACGCTACCACAGTACTTGATGTCTGGATCTACTGATGGATACATAAATATATATGATTTGAATGAAGAAGATGAAGAAGATGCATTACACCAGGTTATAAATTACTCGTCTGTTCATTCATGTTATTTCACTCAAGAAAGAAGAATTAGTATCTTATCGCATATGGAGACATATGCGATTTACGAATTGAATAATACCAATTATGAAGAAATTGAAGAGCCTAGCCCTAATGATTTTGGTGATCTCAGACAAAAATTGCCAGATTGTGAATATGTCATTGATGTAAACCCAGAAGGATATATTGCATTTGGTGCCAATTCTCAAAGAAAACTAACTATGCTCCCATTTGATTCTTTATCAGAAAAAATAGAGACTTCAAAGCCAGTATGGTTTCCTGATGCTCATGGAGAAGAAGTCGTACGTGATTTTTTTGTTCTTGCTGATTTAAAATCAGCATTAACCTGTGGCGAAGACGGCTATATTAGGCTTTGGGAATTACCTTATATTCTTGAGAAATGCACTCTTCAAACACAAAGTACTGAAGATATTGATATGGATGAAGATCATCGTGAAAGTGATGTAGCGGAGAAAGAAAAGCGTGATAAGAAAGATAAAAAGGATAAGAAGAGCAAGAAAGAAAAGAAGGAAAAGAAGGAAAAGAAAGAGAAGAAAGAGAAGAAAGAGAAGAAAGAGAAGAAAGAGAAGAAAGAGAAGAAAGAGAAGAAGGAAAAGAAACATTCGAGCAAGAAGAAAGACGTCAGATACAAGCCTTACTAAACTAAATAACCGGTTTTTATTTAATAATTTCATCAGAAACTGTAGATTAGAGATTTTTATATATATACAATCATATCTTTAAAATTAGAAACGTCTGATAATGTCGTCAATAACTTCTTGAGTAGTAGAAGAACCACCTAAATCTGGGGTGGTGATCTTGTTTTCACTCAAGTTGGCATCAACAGCTTCGTAAATCTTAGCAGCAGCTTCAGTGTAACCCATAAATTCTAACATCAAAGCAGTGGATCTGATGGTAGCAACTGGGTTAGAAATTCCCTTACCTTCGATATCTGGAGCAGAACCGTGACATGGTTCACCAATAGCAAAGTTTTCACCAACATTTGCAGATGGAACTACACCTAAAGAACCAACCAAGGCAGCAGCACCATCACTTAAGATATCACCATATAAGTTTGGAGCAACAACGACATCGAAAATTTCTGGTTCTCTGAACATACGGTAAACCATAGAGTCCACAATTTGTTCCTTGTAGTCAATAGAAGCATAAGCAGGTTGGTTAGCATCGTAAACTTGACGACAGACTTCACGGAATAAACCATCAGAAAGAGATAAAACATTGGACTTGTGAGTTACAGTAACAGATGGCTTTGAATGTAAAGAAGAAACTGAGGAAGCATCTCTGATGCTTTGTCTTTGTAAAGCAATTTCGTAAGCCATCTTAGCAATTCTTTTGGTAGCAAATTCAGTGATTCTCTTGATAGCTTCAGCAACCTTACCATCTTCTCTTTCATAGGCCCTTTCTTCCTTGATGTATAAATCTTCAGTATTTTCACGAACAATGACCATATCAACCGGTCTACCAACACCATCAACAGACTTAACTGGACGAACATTAGCGTATAAGCCCAACTTCTTTCTCAAGGCAACAATTGGGGAAGAATAACCTGCAACCTTGACGGTTGGGGAAGAAACAGCACCGAAAAGAGCACCATCACATTCGTTCTTCAATACTTCAACAGTCTTGTCTGGTAATGCAGTACCAGTTTTTTGGAATAATTCGAAACCAGCGTCTAAATTGACGAATTCGAATTGTAAATCATACTTAGATGGTAAGTTTTCCAAGACTGCTTTACCAGCAGGGATAACTTCACGTCCAATACCATCACCAGGGATTAAACCGATCTTTAATTTCTTTAATGCTGATGCTGAGCTTGAAAAGGTACGACGAAAAGCTGTGTTAGAAGACATCATTGTTAATATAATATCTAATTGAACAAAATATAAATGGAGTTTTTCACCACTACTAAATTTCACCCGGATTTTTCAATAATCAGTATACAATGCCGATAAAGGATATGACTCACATCACGTGACAAGATCGAATGCCTTTTCAAACCTACTATCTAATCCTATATTAATATAGTATAAATGGAGATAATATATATATATATATACAAGTTCGTTTTTACAAAATTCTGTACACCATGACCACAGAGGGAATAAAAATAAATCACATAAGCTCCCACAACATGTGTAGTTATAATTTTTAGAAACCAGTTATAGAAATGTCATCGTAGCAATTAAGTCTATCATCACGTCATATTTCCAACATTAAATTAAATCAGTTTTCCTCACCCTTGACAAGACCAACTTTGGCAGGTCTTAAAACTCTGGAGTTCAAAGTGTAACCGTGTTGTTCAACGTGGAAAACGGTACCTGGCTCCTTATCAGGTTGTGGGATTTCAAATATAGCTTCATGCATATTAGGGTCGAATGGTTCGCCAACTGGGTTGACCTTTTCAACACCATGCTTTGCTAAAGTCTTTTCTAAGATATTTTTGGTCATGTTGACACCATCGTATAAGTTCTTGACTTCAGCATTATTCTTTAAGGTATCTTCCTTGACTGCACCGAGAGCTAAACCGAAGTTATCTATAGATTCCAATAAATCCTTGGCAAATTTTTGTAAAGCGAAGTCTTTGGCCTTTTGAATTTCCTTCTTGGTAGATTCTTGTAAATTACGGAAATCAGCAACTGCTCTAGCGTAATGGTTCTTCATGTCTGCTAAGTCCTTGTCCTTCTTTGTTAATTTTTGATTTAATTCTTCAATAGGGTCAACTTCTTTTGCTTCAGCTTCTGTTTCTTTAGATTCAGCTTCTTGTTCTTTAGCTTCGGTATTTTGTTCAGCTTTCGAGGATTCGGTGGAGGCGAAACGAATAGTAGTCATTCTTGGAGATGCAACTACAGGTCTAACCAATCTAGCGGTAGCCAAAGCATTGCGACGAGCAACGGTTCTTCCTAAGGTGCCAAATAATGTTCTTTGCATCTTGTGTATACTGTTTATTTAATGATTTACTATGAAACAGTCCATAGATCTTATAAAATTTTTCAGCATTACACAATTATTTTAGAGCCGACACTCGCTTACATAATCTCTAACTACATTCTCATAGCCAATATTGCAGCCAAACTATAGGCATAGTCAATTCCACAGAACATACATACATACATACATATATATATATATATATAGCATTGCAGAGAAAGGCCTAATTGTTTTTTCTCCTAGTCAAATCAACTAATGCTTTGAATATTACCTTAAGATATCCTTAAGAGAACACTATTTAGTGCCTTTATACCAATCGTAATTTATTCGAACCAGTGTTATGGTATATCTCAGGTTATTAATGAAAGTTTGAAAGTTTCCATTTATGTCAATTATAGAATCCTTCGACAATGTTGGCTCATCAGAAAAATTTTGCACCCTAATCTCATAAGTGCTCTTAGACTCAGAAAATGCCCAATATATATTACATTATGCTATTATATCACTATTTAAGAGTTATGAGAACACCATAATTAATTCTCTCTTACAAAACATGCAGCAAAAAATCCAATACCACCATCTTCTTTTGGCATGGCTCTAACACATCCACCAGCAAGCTTTTCGCATTCATCATCTCCACTAGCAATGGCAGTGAATTCTTCCTTCCAGCCTCTTTTTGGCCAAGTTGGTATAACAACTTTGCGGTCAGCTAATTTCCATCCCATAGACTTGAGATCTTCATCCATCAATAAATCCACAACTACACGTTCATTTTCATGTGGATGAATAGAACATGTAGAATATACCACTTTTCTTGCGGCTGGGAACAGCAATGCATGCTTCATGATTTTAAATTGGAATCTTGCCAATTTATTCAATCTTTCAGTATCTACTGTTGCTTCCGTTTCTTCATTATGTGTGTCTTCAAGTGCTCTACCAAAAATACCTGATCCACTACATGATGGATCGACAACCATTCCCGTAACCTGAGGAAAATCCGAGGGCTCAGTAGTCGTGAAATCGGCATGAGTTATCTGTATTAAATTCTTTCTGGCTTTTCCAGTGGCCTTTTCGCACATCATCTTCAACACTTTGACTCTATTATCGTCTCTTTCGAAAGCATATACTACGGACTCATCAGAAGGCAAATGTGCAGCACAATGTGTCGTCTTGTTTCCTGGAGCAGCACACGCATCAATAACTTCAGTGTGTATGTCCTCAGGATCGGAATTCAAGATAAAAGCTGGGAAACAAGATGCACGATCCTGGATGATAATTTCACCTAATTTATAGGCATTTGTAGACGTAATTTTTTCTTTTGGATGAATACCAAAGAGATTAGGGATATAGTCATCACGATAAATGAAACCCGGTTCTGTAATTTGGGATAAAGAATTGACAGACTCGAGTTCTTGAAAAAATGGATGGTCTTTAAAAAATTTGTCTACATTGGTTTTGATCTGATTCACACGGAACCATCTGATTGGAGTTTCATCTTCATCAGCCTCTTTTGTAGGTAAATCTTCCACTGTTTTTGCCTTGTACTTAAGCTTCAATTTGATAAACTCGGCCTGTAATCTAGTCTTGTGTTTGAGGAATTCGTCTTTGATAGGATGCTTCCCCAGCTGAATTCTACCTTTTTGGGAAAATAACAAATCATGTACCAACAACAAAAGTAAGTTGTTACTAATCTTGAACTTTTTCATTTGCATTCCCTGTTTAATCTTTGATTTCTGTATCACTGCCTGAATATATTCTTTATATTTCAATGTTGAGTATACAACAGCATAGATGTGCTTTGGCGAATTCACTAGCTTTTTGTCATTAAAAATTCGATTTTGTAAACTTCCTCCATTTTTACTACCCTTAGGAGGATCAAGGAACTTCTCTGCTTCGAAGTAAAGCTTCATAATATCGTGGTTTAGATATTCTCCATAAAGTCATCTTGAAAAATTTATTATATTCGTCCTGTATACAGTAGATTAGATTTAGGCTAAGTGTTCAAATTATCGCTAGTTGTCTAAAACATAAACGACATTAGGTCATTAACATATCAAATATTTGCAAGAGTTGTCGTCGTTCAAGATGGCAGTACCACCACCCAATGCATACAAACAAGGTACTAAGTTAACTGTAGGGTCTCATAGTATTTCTATTATTAAATATATATCGGAAGGAGGATTTGCTCATGTATATGTTTGTGAAGTAGAGCCCCCATTTAACGGATCGACAATTGCATGTTTAAAGAGAGTTGTGGTACCCAGTAAGTGGCAATTGACACTTTTGAGACAAGAAGTCGATGCTATGAGGAGATTAAGGGGAAATTACCGAATTGTTTCATATATAGATTCGCATGCTTCTAGACTATATCCTCAACCTGGTCAGTCTATAGGAGAGACTCAACAATACGAAGTGTTTTTATTAATGGAATATTGTGAAAATAATGGGTTAATTGACTTCATGAATACAAGGTTGGTAAATAAGTTGACAGAACCGGAGATATTGAATATTATGTACGATGTCACTATTGGTGTAGCTATGTGCCATCATTTACAACCACCATTAATTCATAGAGATATAAAAATCGAGAACGTATTGATAGATTCGAAGGGAACATACAAGCTTTGTGATTTTGGTTCGGCAGTACCGTATATTCCAGTCCCAAGAACTCCTCAAGAAGTGCAATCAGTACATGAAGATATAATGCAAAATACCACTCCCCAATATAGGGCACCTGAAATGATTGATCTAAAAAGAGGTTTTCCAATTGATAATAAACTGGACATTTGGGCATTAGGATGTTTTCTTTATAAATTATGTTATTACACAACACCATTTGAACTGCCTAACCAGAAGTCATTACAGGATTTGGAGAGATCGATCCTTCACTGCTCTGAAACATTGAGATTCAAGGAGCAACCAGGATCGATTTTTTCGCCAAGGTTGAAGCATGTTATTGAATGTTGTTTGAGAGAAGATCCAAGAAGGAGACCAAATGCTGTTCAACTATTAGCTGAAATTTGTGCAATGAGAGGTGATGTATCAATTCCAAATGTCATTCCGTATACCGTAAGAGAAGAGCAATCAACACACTTCACTGCAATGAATAATAACGAACAAATAAAACCAACTCTTTCTGCGAGGAGGGCCAACAACAATGAATCCAATATCGAGCTTACGACTAGTGGCAGCCACAAAGTTGTGGACCCATTTAGCAATATTGATAAATCTAAAATACTAGTATCAAAATCTACTACAAAGTTGACAGATAGCGTAAAGCCTAGACCTAAAAGTACTTACAATAATTTGCATATGAATAAGGCCAAACACCTGAGGCCAACGAGTGCATATTTTGATAACAAAACACCTTCCATTTATATAAACAAGAATACTAATTCTACAACCTCGTTAAAAGACCATATTCAAAAACAAATCAATTTAAGTAGTGAGAATGTTAGCTTAAGGAAAGAAAACGATTTTCACGAGAAGGGAACGTTAGATTTTTTGAGAAGTAAAGAAGAAGAATCAAGAGGAGGACATCTGAGACAGAATACAGGGGGAAGTATTAAAGCGTCACTAAGACATAGTCTAAGAAGAATAAGTACTGGTAACTCTATAACTAGTATTGGCAGTAATCAAAATACTGGTAATAATAGCTCTAATAAGAGGTCAAGTATTTCATCAATAAAACGCTTATTAAGTGGAAATTCGTTTAGAAAGCATAGTGGTAATATGGAGGATCTTACTATAGATCATTCAACAGAGAGAAGTAATATTAACCCTAGTCAAGAAGTTCCAGTAAAGAAGCTATCCATACAAAGACGCATGCAATTATTATTGGATAAAGAAAAAGAAGCAGCACCTAAGACTGCTCAAGGGTATGGTAAATATACCGAAGAAAATGCAGTAGATGATATCGAGGCCATAAACAATGGCGAATTTGGTCTAAACATGAAAAAATTAAGAGATGTAAACAAGCTTAAAGTTAAGCCCCCTGAAGTTCCAAGAAGCTTAAAATCGCCTAGTAAAGAGTTAACCTCAAAGATTACAACAACAAATATATCATCTCAAAAACAATCCGCGGTTCCTTTATCTAATCTTAAGAACCCTCCACCAAAGCCTAAAAAGCCTTCACATTTGAAGTCGCCAGAAAAGTCACATCATTCTCGTTCTCTAAGTATTGCAAGCGATATTTCTATTCCTGATGTCGATGATTTAGAAAAACAATTTTCAAAGAGATTTCCAAGTTATGTTTAACCTACAGCACCTCATTTTATTTCTGTGGAAGAATATTTTATGCATTTTCTTTATTAAAATTATATAGTACATATGAGATACAAGTTATCTACATTAATTACTACTTTCACTAGTAAAATCTTCAATAGAGTCTAAGATAAAGTCCATACCTTCATTAAATCTCTCAGAAATAACGTCCCATAATCCATCAGATGTTGCTCTAATAACCCTTCCGAATTTCTTTCTGGGTCTTTTACTTCCATCATCCCCTTTAGATTCATTATTTGAATTTCCAGATTGTCTGACTCCGTTAGTCGCAGATGAGCCTATCCAACAAGGATTTTGAGTACTAGTAAATATAACAGAATTTTGATAGTACCAGTCAACCATAGACTCATCCATAACCGGGACCAATGGCTTTAAGGCAGAACGATCTACGTACGCTATAGTGCCCTTTACAAGGTCTTTAATTTCATGGGAAGGTCTCTTTGCATATAGATGAACAATTGATTGGTATGCTTCACCAAATCCAACGAAAACTAACTTTTTCATTTGAGTAAAATATGACAAATAATTAGTCCATACGTAGAGTAAGAGTTCTTGTGCAAATATAGTTGGATTATAATTGGAATTCTTTTGCTGGCTTGAACCAGTTATAGGTAATGGATATGGGGGTATGTTAATATCAATATAGCCAATCTTCTCTTTGTTACCTGATTTCTCCAGTTCCGTTTTTATTCTGTTAATTATGAGGCTCAATGGATATTCTAAAACAACTGAGGAGCTTGGTCTAATACTTCCATTAATAGGGTCAATATTTGCCCATACATCAGGAGGATCATGAATGGTGACAATAACTGTTGAACAGTCATAGATATCTTGACTAGCTATGATAACGTCTTCTAGTTGAGGGGGTAAGTCAATAGTAAATGTTGCTTGCTTCTCATTACTTCTACTATTTGCAACAATAGGTAAATTTATGAATGAAAACTTTGTAAACATCTCATTAGCTTGGTAAGACCTAATTGGATCAGCAAGATTTACTAATTTAGATGATGGATTTTCTGTCAGTAAATCGTAAAGCTCGTCGAATGAGTGACTAGGAATACCATGTTTAAAGCATTTCCAGTATTTGGAATGGATTTTTATAACTTCATCAATAACTTCAATGGCCTCTAAGTGTGGCTCCTGGGATATAGTATTTTCTGGTGGCTCACCAACTAAAACTTTAGCTACAGCCAATGCACTTTTACTAATAGAATCCAAATTGTAGCCACCTTCTAATACTACCGCCATTTTACCTTTTGCAATAGCTTTAAGCATGTGTGTCATGTATCCATATCCAGCCGGGCTAACATGACAACCACCAATAACGTCACCATCCGCCGCATCAAAACCAGAACTAACAATTACTAAATCAGGATTAAACTCAGTAATTACAGGAATAATAACTCTATTGAAGGCGTAAACATAGTCTCCATCATGCATCCCAGCGGATCTCCATGGAATATTTAAGCAATAACCTTCGCCTACACCTTCACCAACAACCGTCGAATTTCCATATTTTGTACCAGGATAAAATCTACCATTTTCATATCTGTGAATAGAGATATATAACACTTCAGCATTATTATAAAATGCTCTTTGGGTCCCATTACCATGATGTATATCCCAATCAAGAATCACGATTCTTCTAACAGATTCTGGATATTGTTTAAGAATATTTTTAGCAGCAACTGCAACATTACTAAATAAGCAAAACCCAGCTGGGCTATCTGGTTCGGCATGATGACCTGGAGGTCTTACAATCGCAATTGAATTTTTAACTTTACCTTCAACAACTGCTTTACAAGCCTCGATTGCACCACCACAAGAAAGCTTCGCTGAAAGAAAAGAATCATTATTGAAATAAACAGAATCACCTTTTTCAGTTTCATCTAACAAATTTTCACGAGTCATATTTTCAGTAGACTGGATATATTTTAAGTGTTCTTCAGAATGAACTTCTAAAATCTCATCTGCTGTGGCTTCTCTGATTGGAATTTTAGTCATTAACGGTCCAATATCATCAGTTCCTGATAATGAACTATCCTGGATAATACCTGCTTCTGCCAATTTCTTGTAGATACGATAAATCCTACGTGGATCTTCTGGGTGTGGGTCTATGTATTCAAAGTAGGATGTGAAAATTTTTGCATGGTATCTCATACGCACATCATAAACCAATCCTGTCTTTAATGGAGTATAGAACAATTGTGGTTTGGTTGGTGGTACGATTAACAAATTACTGCTTCCATTTTGGATTTCTAATTTGATTTTTTTCAGATCTTGTGATGGTGAATCTGGCGTAATTGTTCTCTTGTTTGTAAGATCATTAGATTCCTCTTCGAGTTTAGGCTTTTGCTCAACAACTTCCATATTGCCCGAAGTATCTAAATTTTTATTACGATATGATGTAAATTATATATATATCCCCTGATATATACAGCGGAAGAACAAATAGTAATTATTTAACCGCTTGGAGTTGAAATCCACATTGGTGAGTCTCGGCCTGCATACAAATCGGACATTTCCTGCCAGTTTCAGAATTGTCTATGGGGAACTTTCCTAACTACAATCGCAAACAATCGCAATATTCATGTATCTCGTACTAGAAAGTAGTTGATAGTTACTTATTATTCACCAATATATTTAGTATTGATAACTATTATAGATTATCAATGTTCTTAAGATGGGTGCAAAAAACAAGTTGTTATAGCTGGATAAAGAACAGACTAAGCCTTCTAGATAAAATATTCAGTGTAATATCACACCTCAAATAGCTTAGATGGACGTTTTAAAGCCATTATATTTACTACTTTTGCTTTTTTTTAAAGAATTTATATTTTGCGAATCTCTAGTAGGCACAATGCAACGTTGGAGTTGATGATTATTTGCGGAATAAATTTCCGAGATTGCAAAACACTTCGAATTGTTGGTTGGTACATAAGCCTAAATAATTCTTTATTTAAGAAATATTATTATTTTCTTGGCGAAATTAATAGAGATTCCGATATTTTTAAATTCTCCAAAGATGGCATTTTGATATATTGTTTTTATTATAGTCATCATGTAGTAAGATTCCGGTCTTGTGAGTTAACGGGATTTATTTTGACTTCTATGGTATTAAAATCTTTACCGAAGACATCATATTATTCCAACAGAAAGATTCTAAAACTAAATGTGGAAAGTAATCCACAATATTTTCAAACTCAAACTTTATCAATCTTTTTAGTTCGGTTGCAACCAAAAGGGGGCCAGAAAAGATCAATCATTTTAATTCATAATACTACAAGTTTTACGTCATTTCTAATATCGCATTAGGATATCATTTCATTATTCTTCTTCAAATTTTGGAGCCTGAGTGTGTTCTTCATCAAGTATTAAGTTTCAATTCCATCGTTTGGAAATTAGAATGATGAGATCAAATATATTTTTTGAAACAATCACAAAGTGAAGAGATGTATAATAACTAGTAATATTTTTTATAAACTCTAGATATCAATAAAACTACGAGATTCTACCACCACTTGATTTTAGTATACTTTTCATTATGCTTCCTAATTTGGATGCTCTTAAAAATTGCAATAAAAATTTTGTCTGCAGGTCACTATCGCTTAAGTGAAAAGCTCATCACCTTAAGCAAATGTATTAAAATCGTTAACGATCAAGACACTAGAGTAATTATGAGACAAAAAAGAGCCAAGTCGTATAAGAAGCAGATGACTGTGTATACACACACATTTAAATTTAGAGAGCCATTTCAAACTATTGTGGATAATGAGTTAATTTTGAATTGTGAGAAGGCCTCATTTAATATAACCAAGGGTATCAATAGAACCATCCAAGGTGAAGCCAAGCCTATGATAACACAATGTTGCATACAAGCATTATACGAAACCAAGAATCAAGGTGCTATTGACATAGCTAAAAAGTTTGAAAGACGTCGTTGTAATCATCCACCATCAAAACCTGTTCCTCCAGCAGAATGCATTGAATCCATCACGAACATCGACGGAGAAAATAAGCATAGATATATAGTAGCATCTCAAGATTATGAGCTTAGAAAAAAATTAAGAAAAGTTGCTGGTGTTCCATTAATTTTTATGAATAGATCAGTTATGGTTATGGAACCATTATCTCATGCCAGTGCCAAGTATTCAGAGCGTTTTGAAAGGATGAAACTTACAGCTGGTCTTAATGATAAGAGTGTCGGATTGACTATTGAGAACGAAAACAAAGATGATGGTAATGTTGAAGTTGATGAAGGTCCTAAGAAGAAGAAAAGAAGAGGACCGAAACAACCAAACCCATTAAGTATAAAGAAAAAGAAACCTAAGACAGATGACACTACAACCACTGCCACAAATCCTGAAAAAAAGAGAAGAAGAAGACATCATTCGAAGAATGATGGTGAGAGTAATGGGGATAACAATTCATCTAAAACTGAAACTAGAGTAGAAGAATCTAATAATGAGTCTTCATAGAAACGTATTCTTCTCCATCAAAGGATAAATCTTGTATTATCTATTCTGAATATAATATATAAGATAAAATTATATAACATAGTAATTTAATCCTCTTTAGGCAAAGAAATTTCTGTAGAGTTATCTTCATCGGTGTTTAATATTTCCTCAACTTCATCATGTTGCTCTATTGGAGTTTCAGATATATTTTCTGGATCTACATTATCTTCAGTTAAATCATCTTCAGTTAAATCATCTTTAGTTAAAACTTTTTCAATATTCTCATTCGAACCACTGCCAGATACTAACTTCTCGTCTAATTCATCACCTGTTCGTATCACGTAGTTTGCTTCGATATCGATTAAGCATAACTTACATGTAAATGCAAGAGATTTCTCCTTCAAGGTGTCTCTAAATGAGCTCAATAGGGTCAACAACAACTTTTCGTCGTCTTTGGTCATCGATTGATAATGTGATTTTGAAAAAAATACAAAAGTAGACTCCTTCATCCATTGTATCACAGGTTCAGATATACCGGACTCTTTAATTAACGTATCTAATTCTCTCTCTAAATCTTCTTTAATCACACCAAAAAATACGTCTTGAATAATAAGGGAATTAAAATATGCTTGTTGCTGCTCTTGTAGCTTTCTTCTATCTTGCTGTTCCTTCTCCATAAGAAGTTGTTGTTTCATTAAAATAGCTTTGCTCACACTAACGCTTGGAATAAAGGTTGCATCTGTGATAACAATGCATACAGATCTATTAGGCTCTCTATCTTGAGATTCTGAGTATAACTTGTAAGAAGCTGCTAGTTCATGTACAAAGGTTCTTTGAGGTTTTGGCATTGGTGGGAAATGGTATGCTTGTACTTTTCCTTTTTTATCTTCGGTAAGAGATTTATTTACGAAAGAATTAATCGTGTTCTCAATTCTGGAACACCAAGTTGTTTGTCTCTGGAAAACTGAAAGCACAATATCGGGGTATATAGCATCCATCTCTGTATCGAGTTCAAATGCTTTCTTAAGAGATGCTTCTCTATTTGCTCTAGTACAAATTTCGTTACAATCTAATACATCTCCAATCCTAGATGATGTATTCAAGGAGCTTCCACAGGGAACTTTATTTCTAATTGCACCACAACCACATGAGATCCATATTGGTTCCGAACAAACATTGGCGTCACATTTAGGTGACCTTCCTGGTTTATTTGCATGGCATTTCAACTTGCAATAATGAGGGCATGTTACTCTTTCCTTCTTACAAATTGACTGACATAAGGATGAACTGGCATGAACATTCTCTATAGTACAATCTGAAGAGCAAACTCTCATACATGGATGTCCACAATTTTTGTTCACCCTACAAGTATTACCACAGGATACATTAGTTTGTGAACATAAAACATTTGGAATTGATGGATTTTTACCACAATTACAAGGTTTTGATACCAATTTAGTACACTTTGGACAAGATATGTCATCATCATGACATTCGTGAATTTCTCTACGGTGGCCACAATCTTTATCTCTCATACACTGTTCATGGCACACTAATTCAGTACCACATCTAACTGGCGCATGTATTACTGTTTTCCCGCAATGGCATACTAAATCTTCATTTGTAGATTCTAAACAGACACCACAAGGACCACTGTGACATAATGCTTCACAGTAATGTTTACCGCAAGATTTCAATCTATTACACTCTTCGGTACAAATATGCACAGGTTCTATTATCATCAATTCATCTTCAAAGTTTGTTCTAACGTTATTTCTAATGGCTTTCTTTTTTAATCTTTCTCTTTTATAAGCTGCTTGTTCATAAGGGCAACACACCTCTTTATGATAATGCTTTCTGCAATTTAATAAAGCAGAACATTTATGTTTACATTTTGGTTTAAACCCTTCTCTAACAAACTTACACGGTACCATAAAAGTATAATGCTCACATGAGCATTGGACTTCAAGGGAATTATAACATTCACACTCTCCTGAATGGCACTTCATCAAACATTTACAACCACAAGGAAGATCTTTTCCACAAACCTTATCACATTCAGGAATAGGATCAGTACATTTGGTTCTCGATGTACTATCGACTCTAGTCTTACCGCAATAACAAGTTTCTATGATTGATGGAGATAATTTACAAGTCATGACTTTAGAAGGAACTGGTTGACATTCAACCTCATCGAAATGGACATTACAATCATAATAAATCTTTATCTTAGAATCACACTTAGAAGCCCCAATAAATTGTTTGTTATCCTTCTGGCAAAGCTTTGGATGTTTATCATGGCACATAATCTCTAGCTCGTCTTTTCCACAATAACAATTGACCTTAATTATCTCTTCACAAAGGCCACAGAAACCCAGGTGACATTTTTTGGTACATTCATGTCCATATTCACATTTTATAATGCCACACACCAGTTCACAGCTCCATCCGGTTTTATACGGTGTTATAAGGCATGGTAACTGTTTTTCATCCTTCCCACAATGACATATCATAATTGGGCCCATAGCACCACATATTGGATGATTACCAGGATGGCACTCCAATGAGCAGTTATGGATACAATTTTCATATTTATAGTTACATGGATTACCGCAACTAAATGGTACCAATGAGTCGTTAGGTGGATTTATCATATCACCACACCAACAAGTAAATTTCTTAGGAATTCGATTAGATTCGAAATTACAAGCTGGGCATCTCCATTTTTTATTTATCTTGTCAGTAGAAGATCCTCTTATAGCCCAATCTTTAATACAATCTAGATCATACACTCTATAACAATTATCACAAGACCAAATCTTAGAATATTTATCTATTTCTCCCGTACAAACCAAACACATATAAGTTCCATATTCTATTTCCCTGATGATAGAACTACATAATGATTCATTATGGTTGTTTTCATAAGAATCTTCTGATGATGTATCATCAAAATCAGAAGTTTCTGACTCCAGCTCATCGTCAGAAGACTGGCTCCCTTCTAATATTAAAGGCTCATCAAACGATAGCACTTCGGACTTATCTTTATTACTATCTTCAATAATGTCAGTATTTTCAGTCATTTGCCATAAAGAGCATCTAAAAAAAGTCTACATTATATTTTTTTCAACCGGAAAATTCTCATTCTCATAATCATTATCATAATCATATCAAAATTAAAATTACTAACTACACAGAATGTAAACTATCATTATAAACAACCATTATAAACAAATTAATGTATGAATTGAAGAACCTTCATGAAAATTGTCGAAAAATAACCCTTTATTAACCTATTCTAACACTTCTTCTCTTAAAAAAATCCATGACTTTCTTAGCAGCACTTGCTTCTTTGCCATTAACAGAAGATGTACTTATTCCACTAGAATTATTATTAGATTTCTTTGAATTTGAAGTCTTAGAAGAAGAATTAGAATTTACTCTAACCTGATTTTTTGGCTTTCCAGGTGGTAGCATGACATTATAATCAGTAGATGGCTCCAAAATTTTCTTATTTGATGCTGGTGAATTAGATGCAAGATTAGGAATATTAGATGATGAGGTTGAACTGCCGTAATTGCTGTAAAAGGATAAAATACTGAAACGGTTTCTTTTCTTAGCTTCTTTGTTTTCCTTGTTGGCATCATTGTTTTGTCTAGGAACATGTCTTGTCTCTTGTTTTGTCTCTTGTTTTGTCTCTTGTTTTGCTGGCTGATCTTTTTGCTTTCTTTCATTAGTTACCAGTGATGGTTGCTTCTCAGTTAATTCTTTGTTACTTTCAGTACTTAATACCTCTTGTCGAATTTGATTATCAGGTGTAATTTGCGGCATTATTTCAGTAGGTTTTGATTCGCTTTTCTTTTCATCGCCTTCTCCGGTTGGAGAATTATATGCATCAAATATTGGCGTCTGGTTTATTTGAGGAGTAATAGTATTTGGTTTTTCAGATATTTTTGAGTTTGTTAATTGTTCATTCAACTCTAGGCTTTCCATTTTATCTTCTAAATAGCTTAAAACTGAGTTTCTCTTGTTTTCATGGGAGTTCAAGCTCGTTGCTTCTGTTGATAATACACCGTTAACATGCACAGGGGTTACCACAGAGTCTCTTCTTGAGCTGACAGATGCTATTGATTTTGTTGGGCTCAGATTTAAGAGTTCACTACTGTTATCCCTGCTTCCAGCCTTCGTAGGAGAAGATAAAAAGGGAGAAATGTTAATCGGTGGACTAGTTTTAAAGTAATCAAGTAATACATTTGCACTTTGGTTGGGATTGATCATTAAAGACGATGTTAAAGATGATGGATGGTAAGATGTTGGTCTTGGTTTCTTGTTGGAGTGTGGTAATCTGTTTGACTCCTTAGATGCTGGCATTACCAGAGCAGCAAGCTGACCAGTAGTGCTATCATTATTTGGCACAGCATCCTCAATATTCATTTTTACAGGATGTTCCTGCTTGTCTGGATTTTCAACAATAGTTGAAATCGCAGTACCAGTATAAGTTGTTGATCTTGGTATATTCTGAGATGGTGGGAAATGATATGCAGATTTTGTAGTAGGAGGTGTAGATATTTGATCGGTTACATCACGAGCAGAAGTAAATGAAGCTCTTCTATCTGAAACCATTGCTTTTAGAGCAATACTAGCTGATGGATAAGTATTAGAAACAGAATTGGATTTTGTATGACCACGCATTGATTTAGTTGGGGAAGGAGAGGACCTTGCTGACGAAAGATCCGTAGTGCTTGATGTGGTAGGTTGTTTTGTTAACGCAACTGCATTTGCTAATGAGGAAGAAGTTGATGGATTAGAGTATAAATTAGCAATATTATTAGTGGAATACGACCTGGAATTCCCTGACATCATTAATGTGGAGCTATTTGTTCTTTCGTTAATCATAGAGAATCTTTTATTTGGTGCATCAGCCATCGATCTGTTTTGTTTACTTTCTCTATATATCTTGTCCCATTCTGGTTGTCTGATTGATATTAAGTTAGCATGTGGTGCTAACCATGGATGGTTTCTTATCTCATTCATATTTATTCTTTTTCTTGGATCAGGCACAATAATCTTTCTTAATAAATCTCTAGCTAATGGAGAGACATATTCTGGGAACGTCAATGGAGTCTTGCAGATATAATGGTATAATTTAACTATATCAGCGCCATCTTCGTTATCTGGATCGTCGTCAAATGGTAAATATCCTGAAAGCATGGCATATAAGATGACACCTAACGACCATATGTCTACTTTTCTCCCTTCGTAAGGTGATTGAGTCAACACTAATTCAGGTGCAGCATAACATGGAGAACCACAGGAGGTTTTCATTAAATCATTCTTGTCTTTGTTGTATGAATTGACAAACCCAAAATCAGATATAATAACATTTTTGTGTTTATCTAAAAGTAAGTTTTCTAATTTTAAATCTCTATGGATTAATCCTTTGGAATGCATGTAATCAACACCACTTACTAATTGAGCAAAGAGCTTCTTGGCTATGTTTTCTTTCAAATATTTATGATGGAGGATAAAATCAAATAATTCACCACCAGATGCATATTCCAAAACTATTCCTATGTATTTTCCACTCTTCATAACTTCCACCAAGTTGACAATATTGGGATGATTGAGCATCTTTAATGAGTTAATTTCTCTATGGATCTTGATTTCACTTTCTGAATCTTTCATTATTGTTTCTCTCTTGATAAGCTTAATAGCGACTTGACTAGGCTGCTTGCCATCCTTTCTCCAGCCTAATTTTACTTTACCAAATTCACCTTCTCCTAATGTAGATCCAAGTATATACTGACCAAATCTCACTTCTCTATGTACTCTCTTCACGACATTGGAGTTAATTCGATTTTGATTTGCTGCCCAGCCATCAGGGATGGGAGATGCTATTGCATTTGACATTACTGGTGTTTATTTTGTGAAAACGCTGAAATTCTTACAAATGTTTCTGAGGAATATTTCTAAATTCGTACTTCTTATTTAGGCGTTCTGTATTCTTTCCTATGGTTCTTTGCCTGATTACAGTAAGTATCACACTGTCTTATATGATTTATAATTCCACAGCTCAATACGTTTTACCTCAAGAAACAATTTCGTGTTATCGTAATATATCAGTAATATATGTCTTTTACTGTTGTAAATAAAAAAAACTGGAGAGGTGAAGTTATTTATGTTTTGTGTTCTGCACGAATATTTATGTGTATTTGACCCGATTTAGAAATATTGTAAACACATTGATCCTTCTCTAGTGTATCAATAACAAGTGCGACTACACGAGATTCCCCAATGAAGCAAGTTGATCTCAAGTTGACAAAGACGAAATTTCGTTAATCAAAATTAAGGTAACAATAGAAAATTATCCAATATGACTTATACTTATACCGTAGGTTTAGTTGGGGTCCTTTTATGTCACATGGTCACTATTAATCTGGAAAGTCTTAGGCATGATCATGAGCTACGTAGATAAGACCATAAATGGGTATATTCTCCTTGCACCCCTTGTCAGAATTGCTATGGCGATAAGGGGTAGAGATAACTAGGAGTATTGTACTTGATTAACAGGACCTGAAATGCCAGTAATTGTGCATGAAATGTCGATCCACAATTCTCGCTTTGACAAAGGTACAATGCAGGATCCCTGGCATGAAGTAAATTTAAACGAGACTATGTAGAAACCTAATTGACGAATTCTTATTTCTTATCTTAAACACCAAGTTAGGAGCGACTCATCGTCTATGTCTAGTAACATTCCGACAGCATTGAGCAATCGAATCAACAAACCATCTTAGTGGATAAATTGCTGAAAAGATCGCCGCCTAAATATTGAGTACGGCTTATGGTTTCCTTCAACTGTACCCATTAGGTAATATTCAAATTACGCTATTTCATGCTGTAGACATTAATTCAGCTGAATTGGGATATAATGTCTTCCTAGTATATGGTTCCCAATTATTTCATATTGTCGTCAGATACATGTTCATTATTACCGTAGTATGTTATAACTAGGGTTCCGTATTGTTTGATAAGATTATATATACATATATGTCTACAGAATATCTGTAACCAAATATACAGCATGTATTCTTTAGTCATTTCTCACTTATAGGAGAAAATTTAGCCCATCTATTGTACAAGTTGCATTGTATTGCGACATGAGTATAATTCTGGTTGCAGGGTGATGAAATATTCAGTGCGAGACAATCAAATTAACTTGGCCATATTTCAGGGTCCGTATTATTATATATTCTTTAAGTGTACAGTTAGATAAAAAATAGTTGTGCTTATTTCACTTATATCTCTTTGACATTATTTGAAATAGGAATTTTCCAAATGATTATTTTCCAAATTAAAGTTTAATAACTATTTTCTCTGCAGCAGAGTGGTCATGAACTTTAAAATAGTGACAAATCGGATTGATTTAAATTCCCCTCAATTCATATTATCTCCCAGATGGGTAATTATACTGATATTAGGTTTGCTACAACATACCATGTGCGCTAATAATTACGACTACACCCCCTGTTGCTAGGTGAATTATCATATTATTGTTGATTGACCGAACCTTTTGGGTTATAGTTTCCAATAAGCGATACATTTTTGCATATCACTTCGTATTTGATTTATCTACATGTAGTATTGGTAGTAATTTTGATACACTGAACGTTTAATTTCCTCATTGAGTTTCAGTTGATCAGTGAATCATCGCCATCACGTTACACAAAAATAACCCGCGTAATTTTCTGATTATTTGTTTTGATCAATCGCGTGAAGTATTATTATACTCAATAACATTAACTCAATAACCAAAATAAATTAATGGCACCAACACATGAAGCTGACGCTCAGATTCCCGAAGATGAAGAAGAGGGAATTTCTGGACCACTTTTAATAGAACAACTTGAAGGTAATGGGATTACAGCAGGAGATATAAAAAAATTGAAGGCGGAAGGTTATCATACTATTGAGAGTATCGCCTACACCCCCAAGAAGGCATTATTAACCATCAAAGGTATTAGTGAAGCCAAGGCAGATAAATTTTCCATGGAAGCTGCCAAGTTGGTACCTCTTGGTTTTACAACTGCAAGTGAATTTCATAGTAGAAGATCTGAGTTGATCTGTATTACGACAGGATCCAAGCAATTAGACACGTTATTGGGTGGTGGTATCGAGACAGGTTCTATCACTGAAGTTTTCGGAGAATTTAGAACTGGTAAGTCCCAGCTATGTCATACATTAGCTGTTACATGCCAGTTGCCAATTGATATGGGGGGTGGCGAAGGAAAATGTCTTTACATTGATACTGAAGGAACTTTCAGACCCGTGCGTTTAGTTTCTATTGCACAAAGATATGGTTTGAATCCTGACGACTGTTTAGATAATGTTGCTTATGCAAGGGCATATAATGCCGAACATCAATTCCAATTATTGAACCACGCCGCTCAAATGATGGCAGAATCGAGATTTTCATTGCTTATAGTTGATTCAATTATGTCTTTGTATAGGACCGATTATGCTGGTAGAGGAGAGTTAAGTGCAAGACAAACACATGTTGCTAAGTATATGAGAACCTTGCAAAGGCTTGCTGACGAATTTGGTATTGCGGTAGTAATTACTAATCAGGTTGTTGCTCAAGTAGACGGACATGCTGGTATGTTCAATCCTGATCCAAAAAAGCCTATTGGGGGTAATATTATTGCTCATAGTTCTACTACAAGGTTATCTTTTAAAAAGGGAAGGGCTGAAACCAGAATATGTAAGATCTATGATAGTCCTTGTTTGCCCGAAAGCGAATGTGTATTCGCAATATATGAAGACGGGATAGGTGATCCAAAGGTAGAAGAAGAGAGTTAAAACTTTCACTTGTGAATACGATACATTTTAAGAAATTGTTAGATTTCAATTAACTAACTCATATTACTGCATATATTCTAAAGAATGGCTATTTCTAATATTATCTTTCTAGTAGTTAAATGTAGATTTTTAATTTATGATTCTTAAGGCTTTGATGTGGGATTTATGTAAAAGGATTTTCTGTGTCGAACAGAATAAAATCGGAGGGCAAAAAAATGCGATTTCTGTGGATCGAACACAGGACCTTCAGATTAACTGTGACTAAAGTTGACTTCAGTCTGACGCTCTCCCAACTGAGCTAAAACCGCGAACTCTGAAAGTTTCCCGATTTTGTGCAAGTATCTTACTTCCATTAAGTGTGTAATAATATATTTTTGTTATGTCTGAAGACGAAACGTGATATTTAAAACGTAACTGTATTGATGCAAAATAAATGAAGCTCTTACGAAATACAAGAGAATATTTTGAAAAGAAATCAAGGGTAGAAAACTCATTAGGCGTTATTTTGATGAATTGACGGATGGAATTGCTAACGTGAGGCTCATTTCAGTTTCTAATAGTAGTTTCATTAAAAAAAGAGTAGTATCTGTTCTCGTAGATTTCAAGAGTATTTAAGGAGGTCACATTTTCAAGGAGATTATTCCTTTGTGGCAATACCCATTAATGATATCAAGTCTCTGTCAGGGATCTTTTCATTTCCTTTCGTAGCTCTTCTATAAAGAGGGTGTTTGGTGCGGCATTAGCCATTCATAAGCTTCCAGCGTTGCCGGGTAATACATTTTAAAGTGCCTTTTGTTAAATGAGGTTAGCGAGATATTACAGAAGTTTTAGAAAGTCTATTTTTGATTTCCCTTGCTTATGGAAGAGAAGCTTTTTATACATTTTAGGCTATTTTATTTGGTGCTAGATCTCGCTGAATAACCTCTATGTAGTTTAATAAATAGATAGTTTCTATTTAAATACTCTGATTGTTATGGGAAACACAAATAGGACCATTTATAATAAGTATATACCAAGTAAATCTATTCAGGTACAAGCGATATGTCTCTTTGCTTTTGTAGGATTGCGTTTCCCTTTCAAGGCAAAGTGCCTTTCTATACTTCTCGCTATATTTTTTGACAAGTGATTGCCCAATACGTTTCAGTCCTGTACTGAAACTTGTTGGTCGATGCACCTAAGTTAACTGAGTTCCGTATATATATGATACACAACTCTAAAGATTCATGTACTTAAACCTAGAATATATAATTTGAAGGTACTACTATCCTTCTATTTAAGTACCGCTGGGGATATGAGATACACTATACATGTCAATATTGTTTCTAAACCAAAATAAATACCAGTGTTTCTTCATATGATTAAAAAAGTTATCTAAAAAATCGAGAGAGACCGACGTCACGAAAAGCCGAGATATTATGCAATATTTTTCTATTCCGGTTTTATCTTTTTCATCTACGGTAGGGTAATGCTGGACTGCGCACTGGCAATACACCTCTTGTAATTTTTCCTCTGTTTTTCTAAATTTCCAGAACACTATATTATTGAAAGATTCAAAGAGGAAATAGCCATTTATATTAGTGAGTTTCCCGGGTACAGTGTTCGGCAACATAATAGTGTTTTTTGTTATAAATTAGGGATAATTGAAATTATTGTAAAAGGAGCATCATAAAGCTGATTAATATCTGGAGAAGACAACCGTAAATGATGGAGAAATCTAAAGTTAAATCGATCTTACCTAAACCATCACCCCTTCTGAATTCTCCTATTCCGGTTCATATGAGTGATACTCCAACACCACCATCGAAGCGAAAATCCCTAGCTAATGATAGTAATAATTCGAAACGTCAGAGGTCCAAATCAGCAATCAATGCTGACAATGAAGTTGGTTCTCATGACAGATTAAGCAAACATACGGGTCATAGACCTGTTACTTCGTGTACTTTTTGTCGTCAGCATAAGATCAAGTGTAATGCTTCGGAAAACTATCCTAATCCATGTCAGAGATGTGAAAAAATGGACTTAAAATGTGAAATAGATCCTCAGTTCAGACCTAAGAAGGGTTCTCAAATTCAATCTCTTAAGAGTGATGTTGATGATTTGAAGGCAAAAATTGAAATGTTAACTCAGAACGAGTCGCTACTTACCAGGGCCCTTAGTCAAGGTAATATTAACTTCCTTCAACAGAACCAAAGTATTAATAGTTCTCCTTCCCAATACTTTGGAGCACATAATCATACATCAAACTTTTCCACATCCAATAATTCACCGCTACCCCTTCAAATGGATCAAATTTCCCCAACTAATCCACAAATTAATCATTTAAATGATTCCTATCCAAGTAATACCTCTCAAAATCCGCATATAATGAATATCTTGCAGGAAAACTCAGATAACTCTCCTACTAATTCTGAGCAACTTAGATATAAAGATGAAGTTGATTATAAGCATATGTCTGAATTCGTTCTTGGAGAAGTTGCATTGCCTTTGGATAAGGCTAATGAACTACATGACAAGTTCATGAAGATTCACTTACAATTTTTACCAATTATTGAGTCTAGGAGTGCTACATCTCTTTACCATAAGTCTCAATTATTATTTTGGACTGTTATATCTACGGCAGCATTATCTGAACCAGAACCAACTTTATATATGAGCTTAGCCTCGTTAATAAAACAATTAGCCATCGAAACATGTTGGATTAGAACACCTAGATCTACACATGTTATCCAAGCTTTGATTATTTTATCAATATGGCCATTACCTAATGAAAAAGTTCTAGATGATTGTTCTTATAGATTCGTTGGGTTGGCTAAAAATCTTTCTTTACAGTTAGGATTACATAGAGGTGGTGAGTTTATCCAGGAATTTACTAGAACCCAGGTTAGTTTGGGTCCAGATGCTGAGTGCTGGAGAACCAGATCTTGGTTAGCTGTTTTCTTTTGTGAACAGTTTTGGTCCTCTGTATTGGGTTTACCTCCTTCTATTGCTACAACAGATTATTTAATTGAGAACGCCAGAGTTGACCAATCGTTACCAAAAAACTTCAGATGTTTGATTTCACTTTCTATCTTTCAGTGTAAATTAATTAATGTTATGGGTATCTCAGTGACCAGGCCAGATGGCTTGTTGGAACCTCTGAATAGAGCTGCATCATTGAGCATTTTAGATAGAGAATTGGAAAGATTGAAGTTCAAGTTAATCATTGAAGATAATAGTTCTGTTGAAATATATTATTTATATGTCAAGCTTATGATCTGCTGCTTTGCATTTCTTCCTGGAACTCCAATTGAAGATCAAGTTAAATATGTTAGTATGGCCTATATTGCATCCACCAGAGTCGTTACTATAACCTCAAAATTGGTTACAACTATTCAATTGATCGAACTTCCTATCTACATTAGGCAAGCTATGACATATTCGGTTTTATTGCTATTTAAGTTGCATTTATCCCGTTATTTTATCGGGAAGTATATAGACAGTGCAAGACAACTGATTGTCACGGCCCATAGAATGATCAGAAACACATTGTCTTCTTGGAAAGACTTACAGAACGATATATCAAGAACAGCTAAAGTTCTTGAGAATTTGAATATAGTTTTATACAATTATCCAGAGATTTTTATGGATGATGACAGTGAAGATGGTGGAAGCATTATCACAAGAATGAGATCCCACTTAACTGCATCCTTATTTTATGATTTAGTCTGGTGTGTTCATGAAGCTAAAAGACGGGCGTTGATGGATAAGTCAAACGGTAATAAGGAAAATAAGAGTCCTGAAACATCTAGGGACGAACCTAAGAATCCAAATCCATTTGGAAATGCAAGAAAACCAGCACCTCTCCCATTTTATAATCAGATTACAAAAGATGATTTTAAAACGATCACCACTACTACACCAAGCGGAACTACCATCACCACATTGGTTCCAACCGATGAAGCAATGAACCAAGCTCGTCTGAATGCAGCTGAATTGAATAAGCCCTTGGAAATCAATGGTATTCCATTAGAAATGTTAGAAGCTACAGGTAGTACAAAAGATGTAATGAAGGCAAACCAAGCTACAGAAGTAAAAGAAGAAGAGATTTCCACCATTCTGAATGAAATTCCAAATGAGCTGTATCCTCCGATTATATCTCAAACTTTTGAGTCAATGTCCAACCAACCCATGTACATTTCTGATGTTAACCATGACCCCTTTTCAATCGAACAGCAAGCTTTCTCTTACTCAAATACTAATAATCAGTTTAATGGGGTATCAGATCAAATGAATAATTTCCTTCAACAGCAGTCGAATGGTTGGCTCAATAATGAGAGCTACCAAAGCGACGACTTCTTAGGTTGGTTTGATACTAACATGATTCCTGAAAACTAAATTACTTGTATTTAATTGTTATGACTAATGTATCTGTTAAAAGAAATGTATATATAGCTTATATATATAATATTTGATGACCTTTTTGATGTACTTCCCTTGCTTTTATTACTTTCTAGAAATGATTGCAAAATATGTCACGTGAAATATAGCAATTGCTTTAAATTGAACAAGTCAGAATATTTCACTCAAATTTGCTCTCTTCCTTAATAATAGTTTGAATAGGACTTTTAGTACATATTGCCAATGTTTTCTAGACAATTGATACGCTCCATTGCTTTGAGACCAGCCGTCCCAAGAACTGCTCAATTTTCTAAGTCAATTAGGTCATTTAGATTCTACTCTTTCACAGCTGAATCTCAACCAAGAATTAGAATTGGTTCTGAAGCACCAAACTTTGTTGCTGAAACTACAAAGGGTAAAATTGATTTCCATGAATTCGTTGGAAACAATTGGGTAGTTTTATTCTCACATCCAGCTGATTTCACTCCCGTTTGTACTACCGAATTGGGTGCTTTTGCCAGATTAGAGCCAGAATTTACTAAGAGAGGTGTCAAGTTAATTGGTTTATCTACTGAAGGCGTTCAAAGTCACCTTGACTGGATTAAAGACATTGAAGATGTTACTACTGGTGGTTCCAAGTTTTCCTATCCAATTATTGCTGATGCATCCAAAGAAGTTGCTTTTAAGTATGACATGCTTACTGAAGAAGATTTCAAAAAGATTGACGCTGGTATGGTTGCAACCATTAGATCTGTCTTTGTAATTGACCCTGCTAAGAAGGTTAGATTAATTATGACTTACCCAGCCTCTACTGGTAGAAACTCTGCGGAAGTCTTAAGAGTTGTTGATGCCTTGCAATTAGCTGATAAGAAGGGTATTGCTACTCCAGTTAACTGGACCGTTGGTGATGATGTTATTATTCCCCCAACTGTTTCCGATGAAGCTGCTAAGGAAAAGTTTGGTGAATTCACTACTTTGAAGCCTTACTTAAGATTTACCAAGTCTGATTAAATTATTTAAAATGAAAATTATAAATTATATATGTGAGTAACTATTCTTAAAATCAATCTAGCTGATTGGTGAATTTTTCAATGATACAGTGTAGGCAGAGTTTTCGTTATATTTGGTCGTTAATGGGCGTTCTATATTATCTTCATCCACATATACTGCAATTCCATCATCATTAACTTTCAATTTGTTTTGAATGCTTGCCCAAACTTTAGATTTAAGTCTTGGAGGATTCTCGGAGCTGAAATAGGATTGAAAGAAAAGACTATCGCCAACATTGGACTCTAATGGGGGTATGATAAGTTCCACTTCTGTAGTTGGTTCTTCGGAAATAGTACTATTCAGTGCAGCCAATAACATTGCTTCAGATTTTTCTCCTCTCATCTTGGATGGTTTAAGATTCGTTAAAACCACCACTTTCTTATTTTGCATTTCTTCAACAGGAACAAATCCTGCTAAACCTGAGCATACTTGAATCGTCTTTAAATTTTGATTCTCCTCGTCACTAATAGTATTAACTTGAATTTGAGATACATAGAGCTTTTCTGCATTTGCGTGTTTCTTGCACTCTATAATTCTGCCTACCTTAAGTTTCAATAAAGAAGGTGGGACTATAATTGTTAATAATTAATACTTCGTAAAAATTGCTTTCTAAATAATTTATACTCACATTCTGGTTTAGGAACACTAGACAAGTACCTAACTGCACCTCTGAATCTGAACATTATTACGGTATTGACAGAAATGTTTTAATAATACTGCAATGCCATCAAAAATGAATGGAAATGTCACGTTTGTTGTCATGTGATAATTATTCCCAATTAGGAAGTTTAATTGAGTAACTGTTTACGCGTTAAAGAATTTAGTAAAAATCCATCAGGTATTCTATACATAATTTTCTTTTATCGTACATAGATAACCAGTTGATTCTTTAGCTGAATATAAGTGAATCGCTACAAAATGTCTAATTTTGTTTCTTCTCCGGGAAGAATACCTTCGGATTCTGCCCAATTGTTACTTTCTTCACAACCTCCATCGTCCATCGGAAGATCTGGTGGACTTACACCTCAACAAAATCAATCTGGGTTGTATAGTGAAGCAAACCTTTCACAAGGAGCTCCTACTCCACAAACTGAGGTACCTGTTGTTGCTGGTAGAAGAAGACAAATTGCAGTTCCAAAGGTTGTTGATGTTACTGGTGAAAAGGTGAGAGAGAGTTTTGAACAATTTATAGAAGAGTTTGTCGATATGGACGCATCTAACCCTGATGATCAATGGGACGGCAGAATATATCTTGCACAAATCGATGCTATGAAAACGTATGAATATGCCACTTTGTATGTTGATTATCAGCATTTGATTCGTAGAGAGAATGGTGTTTTGGCTACAGCTATTTTGGAGCAATATTACCGTTTCTCTCCATTTTTATTAAAAGGTTTAAGAAGAATATTAAAGAAGTATGCTCCTAGTTTATTGCAAACAAATTTATTAGGAAGTAGTAATGATGATGAAATGAATAGAAATGGTGATGCCTCGTCATCTGTATCTGGCTCACAGGGAAACGAAAGAGTGTTTCAAATTTCCTTCTTCAATTTACCCACTGTTCATAGAATTAGGGATATTAGAACTGAAAAAATTGGATCGTTGATGTCTATACTGGGTACTGTTACTCGTACGTCTGAAGTGAGACCTGAGTTGTATAAAGCATCATTTACTTGTGATATGTGTTCTGCAATTGTGGAAGGCATCGAACAAGTTTTCAAATATACGGAACCATCTTCGTGTCCCTCTTGTGAAAACCAGTCGTACTGGACTCTAAATGTTGCAAAGTCTCAGTTTATTGATTGGCAAAGAGTGAGAATTCAGGAAAACTCTAATGAAATTCCAACTGGTTCCATGCCTCGTACTTTAGACGTTATTTTAAGGGGTGAAACTGTGGAAAGAGCAAAGCCAGGTGATAAGTGTAAATTTACAGGTACTGAAATTGTAATACCAGATGTTTCTCAATTAGGTTTACCCGGTATTAAGGCACAATCAATAAAAGAGAACAGAGGAATGGGGTCATCTGAATTAAATTCTGGAGTCACTGGGTTGAAATCGTTGGGTGTTAGGGATCTTACTTATAAAATTGCATTTTTCGCTTGTCATGTTTCCTCGTTAGTTAATAAGATTAATGGAGATGATAAAGAAAATGCTGAAATTGACTTCCAAGGTTCTGGTAACCAAGAGGTATTTTTGACTTCCCTTTCGGATGCTGAAGTTGGAGAATTAAAGGAAATGGTTAAGGATGAACATGTGTACAATAAATTAGTTCAATCCATTGCACCTGCCGTATTTGGTCATGAAGTCGTCAAGAAAGGTATTCTTTTACAATTGTTAAATGGTGTTCACAAGAAGACGATAGATGGTATCAATTTAAGAGGTGATATTAATATTTGTATTGTGGGAGATCCCTCCACTTCTAAGTCCCAATTTTTAAAGTATGTTTGTGGGTTTTCTCCTAGAGCAGTTTACACCTCTGGTAAAGCATCATCTGCGGCTGGTTTAACTGCAGCTGTTGTAAAAGATGAAGAAACTGGTGAATATACTATCGAAGCGGGTGCATTGATGTTAGCAGATAATGGTATTTGTGCTATTGATGAATTTGATAAGATGGATATTGGAGATCAAGTTGCTATTCATGAAGCTATGGAACAGCAAACCATTTCTATTGCAAAGGCTGGTATACATGCAACATTAAATGCAAGGACTTCTATTTTAGCAGCAGCTAACCCTATTGGAGGAAGGTATAATAGAAAATTGGGATTAAGGGCAAATTTGAACATGACTGCTCCTATTATGTCTAGATTTGATTTATTCTTTGTCATTTTAGATGATTGCAATGAAAAGGTTGATACTCAGTTGGCTTCTCATATCGTTGATTTACATATGTTAAGAGATGATGCGATAAATCCGCCATATTCTGCAGAACAATTGTCAAGATATATAAAATATGCTAAGACGTTTAAACCTAAAATGACAAAGGAAGCTAGAGATTACTTAGTCTTGAGATACAAGGAACTCAGAAGCGATGATGCACAAGGGCTTGGTAGATCTTCGTATAGAATAACAGTTAGACAGTTGGAATCCATGATAAGATTGTCAGAAGCTATTGCTAGAGCAAATTGTACGGAGGTTATAACACCATATTTTGTCAGCGAAGCATATGATTTATTAAAACAGTCTATCATTAGAGTTGAAATGGATGATATTGATGTGGATGAAGATGACAATACTCCAGGTCAACAAAATGATGTCGATATGAATAATGAAGAAGATGATAGTCAGCAAACGAGGGAGACTAGCGATTCTATTCCGTCACGAGCAGAGCAACAAAGGAAACCTGCTTCTAAGATATCATATGACAAATATATTTCTATTATGAACTTGATAGTGAAAAAGGTTTCTGATGATGATGGTAATGGGGGAGAAGGTTTAACTGCTGAAGAGTTGGCTAATTGGTATTTGACCCAAAAAGAACATGAGATCCAAACTGAACATGAATATTATGAAGAAAGAAAGCTTGCATTCAAGGTTTTGAAGAGATTGGTAAAAGATAGAATTTTGATGAGCGTCACAAACTTTGAAAATGAAGCACAAGGGTTACCAGATGTTGATACTCATTCTTCAAATACCAAAACAGTATATATATTACATCCTAATTGTGCAATCCTTGATTTCTTTGATCAAACTAAGGGTGATGATCAAGATCATGATGGTCCTGAGAGTACTGACTCTTGATTTGTAAAAACTTGTATTTATAGAAATTATGGTAATTAAATTTAATGTTAATTGGTATAAGAATACTTGTATGTAGCTATGTAGATTGTTTTGTTTTTTTTTTAGGGGAAATCTTTGGATCAGAATCCTTCCTTTTATTTGTATGACTTTCTTCAGATGCTTGATCTTGGTTAGCTAAGAAGTAATTCTCCTTTTCTTCGTTATTGCCCTTTGGGGAATCGTATAGAGATTGTTGATTATGATAATCAATATTCTCAGTTTGGGCTTGGGAACTAACCATATTTTGAAATCTTAAATTATCTGCTGACTTCCATTCAGCAGGAGTTGCTTGTTGAGCACAGTCTAAACAATGATCAATAAATGCTTTTGAATTTGGAAACATTCTTTGACAAGCTCTACACCATCCTGGATCATCTTTGGAGCCTGATATACTGCTCTGCTTATCGCGAACGTAATGTACTAATCTTAAGTGCCTCTTTAGAACATCTAATCTATTAAAAGCTCCACCATTACGATGACAAGTTGGATCATTTCTCCAATATGGACAATGGAACATAGGCTCTGCGTGAGACTTAGCATGTCTTCTCAAATCTGATTGTCTTGCAAAAGCCCAATCACAGCCAGGAAAAGTACATCCATATGGTCTTGCCAGCAGCTCTTTCATTTTTTTAGAGTTGAATTTTCTTGAATATTCATCAATTTTAGCCTTTGGTTTGGTAACTTTAAACATATAATTTAAATATCCATCGTTAGCAGATTGTTGGGGAATCTGAGAAGGTGGAAGTTGAGTTTGTATGGGAAGTGGCGGACCTGTTGGAAGAGGTTGCATTTGAGGTTGTATGGATGTCTGGTACTGAGCTTGTTGTGCCATTATAGGAAGTGGGCCAGTAAATGAAACTTGTTGTTCAATTGGGTAATAAGAAGGTGTGGGTATACGAGTGTTAAGATAATTATTTATCCCTGTGGCCATATTTCCAGTGAATGTCGAGGTTGGATAATATGCTGTTCCAGAGGTAGCGATACCATAGTTATTATATTGGCCCATATAAGGCTGGGCTTGTCCAGAAGGTACCTGTCCTTGTCTTAATTGTGCTTGTGTTTGTGTTTGTAAATACTGAGATTGGGAAGGCAAAAATGATTGTTGATTAGGAATAGACTGTGACTGTTGTGGCCGTTGTGTGGCCTCTGGTTCTCTTTCTATATCTGTGTTCCTCTTTTCGTTCATTTCTTCCTCACTTGAATTCTTGATTTCATCTTTAGCAGCTGTTGATATATCATTGCTATTCATATCTTCTTTATTTGCCATGTTATTTCTGCGTAGGTAAAGTACTTCTCACCTGTTCTCAACTAAGTATCGTATCTCTAACTTGTTTATTACACTTCTTTGATGTTTGCAGCTATCCCGTTCAAGATTCTAATGATGCTTTATTCATATAAAACAACACTGATGAGCCGCTTTCAGTGAGGATAATTAAATCAGGTATTCGGTGGCCGCACACTTCTGCTTTAGCGGCAGCTAATTTCTGCAGTAGATATCTACATAAAGGTGCAGTGCATTCTATACATCCACATCATGCTAATCTATGTCTATTTACGCTTGGTTGACTTGATTTTACACAATATTTATTATCTGGGTCATAAAGTCCTTTTGGTTATTTATTAACTTTTTATATAATTCTTCAAATTGTCATAAATAATCATAATATAACAAAAAAAAAAAAAACTTTACAATATAATATATATGAAGTCTACTACGGAATTATTTATTCTCATTCAATATAAAAGCCTCTAAAGTATAATACCATTAGTATCTCTTGTTAAATTTAGCAATTATGTGTTAGAATATCACTATTTATAACATTTAGTAGCTCTTAATAGATTTTGCAAGCAATGAGTTAGAATTGCTGCTGGTATATTCTCATTACATTGTGCAAATTATAAACTCTGCCAAAGCAGACGAATCAATTTCTTCAAAATACACTGCCTACGCCCACAATTTACACTAGATTCATATTAGGACTATATATATGCCCTATCTCTTGGCTGTCCACTATATATCAGTACAGTATTTAATGACAATGGATTCGCTATTCAATGAGTTAATAAGTTAATGCAGTCATAATATGTACTTGAGTAGCCTTAGTAAGAATTTACCCTTTGAGGTTCTAACTCTCTAAATACATATTCTGCTTAGAAATATCTTTTACTTTTAATTTAGTAAGGCCTTACTATTGCTGGAAAATTCCCGGTGCGTGCGACAAACAAAAGCACCTGCCCCGGATATATATATGTCATGGGAAGCAAGGGTTTAAAAGATTAGCAATTAAGTTTAACTACCGTATTACAATGTCTAATGTACGTATATTGGTGTAAAATAACATAATTGTTTAGCCTTAATACTAATTAACTTAGAAAGAGCCAATTGAGATTTTAAAGTTTTCTGATGAAACAGGAGCTTTTAAGAGAAAAGCATCACAGTTCAGAAACTTCATAAGCTCAGCAGCAGATTCTCAATTTAAACCTGAAGCAAACCGTTATCACCTTTACGTTTCCCTTGCCTGTCCATGGGCTCATAGGGTTTTGATTACTCGTGTTCTTAAGGGATTGACCTCAATTATCTCACTCTCAATTGTACATTGGCACATGGATGATAAGGGATGGAGATTTATGAACGAGGAAGAAGCAAATTCGTTGAAAAATGAAGGAGACATTCAATATGGTAGCAAAGACCATCTTTATGGGTTTTCAAGACTCAGAGAATTATACTTTAAGGCCGAGCCTAATTACAACCTCCGTTTTACGGTTCCAGTATTGTGGGATAAGAAATTACATACTATAGTCAATAACGAATCCAGTGAGATTCTCAGAATGCTCAACACTGAATTTAATTCCATAATTCCATCAGAATATGCCGAAGTTGATCTTTACCCGGAACATTTGAGAGAACAAATCGACGAATTAAACTCATGGGTGTATGATAACATCAACAATGGTGTCTACAAGGCTGGTTTTGCTACCAGTGAAGATGTTTATGCCAAGGAAGCAAGAAATGTTTTTGCCCACTTAGATAAGGTTGAAGAACTTTTAAAGAAGAACCATACTGATAAGAAGCACGAATTCTTATTAGGCAATCACTTAACCGAAGCTGATATTAGATTATTTACCACTATTATTAGATTTGACCCAGTTTATCATCAACATTTCAAATGTAACCTCGGTATGATAAGACATGATTATCCATACATTCACAACTGGTTAAGGTTATTATACTGGAAGATTCCAGGGTTCCAAGAAACAACAGACTTTGATCATATTAAAAAGCACTACACCAAGAGTCATGTTGCTATCAATCCTTACGGAATTACTCCTATAGGACCAGTTCCACATATTTTACCATTATAACCGTTTAACTTAAGAACCATATTTTTTGTATGATTTATTTATATTTAACTTTAATCAAATATCATTTCTGATATAATATCCGGTAAATTGTAGCGACATCCGTATTCAAAAATTATAGTGTGTTAGACGATTTTATCTAAATCTAGTTAACTAAAAACTCGTCAAACAAATTTTCGAGATTGACACGAGCACTATAATCTTCTAGTCTTGTGAACTCATAATTAATAACTCAAGTTATTATCATATAAAGGTTCTTAAGAATATACAATGAGAGGTATGTGAAGATGATTCTTCCGTTACAAGGCTTTACCTTTTATAGGCTTTAAGCAGATTTAAAGTTAAGCGAGCATTACTAACATAGGCAGATTATAAAGTCGTTGTTTTAGGAGCAGGTGGTGTTGGTAAGTCATCTGTAACAGTGCAGTTCGTTCAAGGGGTTTATGTTGAAAGCTATGATCCTACTATAGAAGACTCCTATAGAAAGCAAATCGAAATAGATGGAAGAGCTTGTGACTTAGAAATTTTAGATACTGCTGGTGTAGCACAATTTACTGCCATGAGAGAATTATATATTAAGAGTGGTAAAGGATTTTTGTTAGTGTATTCTGTTACCGATGAAAACTCATTAAAAGAACTTTTGTCGTTGAGAGAGCAAGTTTTAAGAATCAAGGATACTGATAACGTGCCTATGGTATTAATTGGTAATAAATGTGATTTAGAAGATGATAGAGTATTAAGCATTGAAGATGGTATAAAAGTGTCCGAAGATTGGGGGTTAGTTCCATTTTATGAAACTAGTGCAATGTACAAGACTAATGTTGATGAAGCTTTCGTTGACGTTGTCAGACAAATCATGAGAAAGGAGGCAGCCATTAGCGCAGAAAAGAAACAACAGAAAGAATTACAAAAGCAGAAAGAAGCATCTACTACCGATGAAAATGAAATTAAGAATGAGCAAAATAACACTACTTCTGGCGCCCAGGCCAGAGCTAAGCAAGCAACTACAACGCAACTTACAGCTGAACACGAAAAAAGCAAATGCTGTACTATTGTATGAATTTGATACCTAATAGTGATATTTTTCATTGACTTACAATAAGTTAATTATTTAGTTCTTCATTTACATTTAATAAACGATATTTTAATTTCACCTAAAAAGTCAAATGCACGTAATAGCGTGTGGCTCAACTGCTGATGTACATTTTAATGCAGATCGAAGACATCCCAAAGGACAAAATATTTCCTTTTTAGTTCAAGTATAAAAAAATTTTAAAGGAAATTGAGAATTAGTGAGGGAATTGCTGGTGTGATAATGATACCCGCGAGATTCGAACTCGCGCCTCCGAAGAGACCAGGACCTTACCCTGGCGCCTTAGACCAACTCGGCCAGAGTACCCAATTCCTGTTAAAAAATAAAAAATCAATGTTATAAGGCACTATAAAGAAAGTTATTTTCAATCGCTCTTCTTTTTGATTCTCTATTGCTAGTTTTTTTATTATTTTTTACTTATCTTGCTTACATCGATGATATTTATACAATAAATATGGCACGATTCCAAGCATTTCTAAGGATAAGTAAAATATCAGTGACTTACTAGTCGCACTAATCTAAAAAAAACCCCTAACCGAAAGTCGCTTTGATGTAGTTTTCCAGTCTAGTTCCTCAAGCTCATGAGGAGAAGTAAGAACTTCAGGATTGTTATTAGTTAAATTAAGATAGAAATGATTACCTGTCCTTTACTATTAATCTATGGTAAAATTCGATGGATCTTTTTTCAACGCGTATCAATCTATCTAATTATAACCAAAAATATATAAACTATAGAGAGGGATTTGACAATAAGCATCTATTGGCCAATCTCAAAAGTTACTCTAGGGTATGTTAGAATGTAGTTTTAAAAATTTATATTGTACAGCTAAGCCCTTAATGTCCTTCGTAAAAAATTAAATTGTTTTCATATATGGTTATTAGGAAAATAGAATATTGAGATATTAAAAGCTTAACAAAGCACCCCTAAAATACGCGTATTAGTGTGGATTACGTATTTATAGTATCCACCCTAGATGGGGTTAGGAGCAGATAAGAAGCATCAGAAGATATTAAAGTTACAAAAGCGCATTACCTGATATCCTCGAGCCTATGCGAAGCGCCATGTAAGGAAAGAACAGAAGCTTGAAACGGAACAACACGATGCTCCCAGAGAAGGAAGTTTCTCCATTAGCATTCCGAGTTGTGCAATATATCGGACTTGTATTTCAAGTGGGAGAATTAAAGGTAGCAACTTATGTAGACAAGAAGAAGCTACGTAGCCAACAATTTACTTAAGCTAGTAAACCCCGCTTGTTCCAATACATCCAATAGAACCCATTTAGGTCCGAACCAAAGGGTTACATCTATGAGATAATGAAGTTATTTTAATTGTAATGGAAAATTTAGAAAAAATAATTAGGAGGTATCTATAGCCCAATATTAGACATTTTTTTATAACAGGGTCTCCGAAAGATATATTTGTCTTATTCTTTAGGACTAGATCGTTCCGGATCAATATATTATTGGAAATAAAAAAAAAAAAATATTAAAACTTTTCGATGCAGGAGAAAACGTGCCGTCCTTCCCTCTTCAATTAACAATCAGACGACCCTAAGGTCAACAACCCACGCCCAAATTTAGAACAGTCTTATTAAAGTATTCTTAGTCTCCACCGCTTATAAGGTAGTTAGCACGGTTAATTATTGGGAAACCTGGATCTAACTTTTACAACTATTCATTTGCTGAGACAGCTAAAATCGATTTTTTGAGTTCACTTACCTAACACGTTTAGTAGATACTATTAATAAAACTTACCATAACTATTCAGAGGATTTTCAGAGACTCAAAACAAACCTTAGCAATAGCTCTTGCACTCAAAATATCTAGCAACATGTTACAAAACCAGTTTATGGCGCCATGGATAACTACATTCCAGCAAAGTATCGATGGCGAATTAGCTGCTAGCGATTACTCTCCTCCCTTCACCACTTTCCTGTTGGCTACTGTTGATAAGGACGGATTTCCACGCAATAGAACCTTGGTATACAGGGGTTTTTTATTTGACGATAAAAGTACTAATGTACTTACATTTATTACTGACAAGAGAATGGAAAAATATGATGAATTAATGCATAACGATAGATTTGAAGCTGTTTTTTATTTTGCTAAGCTTCAGAGACAATTTAGATTCAGAGGAAGAGCTCGTATTGTTGACGAGAACCGCATTCCAGTAATAGACTTGTCTAGTGTGCAGCCAACCTCCCCTTTATATAAGAAAACTAGTGCTAGCGACACTGAAGACGAAGAAGATGAGGACATAATCGAGCTCAAGGTCGAGAAAAAATCACCAGTTCCAGAAACACCAGTCACTGATGTGCAATCTGCTCCTTTGCAATCGACCGTGATCAGTCGCTCATTGGTCTCAAAGGTCACGAATGCCTTAGGAGATGCTTCCTTTACACATTTACACGATCTCTCTGGCATAGACCTCTTCCCACCTACTAAAGAGGAGTGGCAAGAGGAAAGCAATCGTCAGTGGCTGATGCTTTCTAAGAGTTTGAAAAAGTCGTTCAGAAAACCAACCCCGAAGACAGTTATGGATGATTCGAACAGAAAGCTCCTAGATTCTATTGGAAGAGGCGTAGATGGTAAAAAAGAAATTGATGGGTTAAAGAACTTCTGTTTCGTAGGATTATTTGTCGATCAGGTGGATTATGTTGAGTTGGAGAAAGATAGAAGATATATATATGACCTCGATGACTATCAACAATGGACAGAAACTGAGGTCTGCGCTTAATTATGTATATAGATTAACACAAGAAATATAAGGTTAGCACCTCCATTAACTAAACTCTCCCCACCATACCATCCAATAGCGTCTTCGTTATCAAATCCCCCTGTCCCCTTTCAAATCATTTGGCGCGGTTAAGTGACCATAGAAATTGGGAAAAATCCCATTCCCGCCCTTTGTAGTTTTTTTTGTTTGTTTTTATTTATCTTAAGAACAAGATAGGATTAATTGATATTGTCATTATGGCTTCTACAACTACAGTGACTATCATGAAGACTGGCATCACACCAGCATCCAAAATTACGTATAAGGGTAAGTGGTGAATGTTAATTGTTGCTAAATTTAAATGGGGAGTACTAACAATATAGACATGATTAAATCAGCGATTATTGCGTTGAAAGAAAGAAATGGATCATCGTAAGTGTGTTTACTTCAGGCTAAAATGCACCATACTAACATAAACCTACAGTCGTCAAGCTTTGAAGAAGTATGTCCAATCAAACTTTGACATTAAGGCTGCTAACTTTGAGACTCTTTTCAACGGGGCATTAAGGAAGGGTGTCGATTCTGGAGACTTTGCACAACCAAAGGGACCTTCAGGACCTGTCAAGGTTGCCAAGAAGGAGAAGCCAATTGCACCATCTGTGGCAAAAATTACTAAACCGGCCACTAAGAAGGCTCCAGTCAAGAAGGCACCTAGCAAGGCTACTACTAAGGCTATCAAGGAAACAAAATCTACCAAGGCAACCACTAAGGCCACATCTCCTACAGCTAAGACTTCCAAGGCCAAAATGGCTACCAAATCAAGGGCTAAAAAGCCTGAGGAACCAGCTGTAAAGACTGAGGCTAAGAAAACTGCCAGAAGGACTACTAAGAAGGAGCCAAAGACTGAAACAATGAAACCAGCTAAGAAGACTGCCGCTGCTGTCAAACCTGCTACAAAGAAAGTGACTAAGCCAACGAGTACTGCTAAGAAAGTAACTACTAAAGACTTACCGAAGACAAGTACCAAGAAAGCAAGTGCGAAGTCGGAACCTGCAACAAAGTCAACTGCTAAGAAAGTGACTAGGACCAAGAGGACTGTAAAGAAATGATTCATTCAATTTTTACTAAGATTCTTATATTTCAATCTGTGTGTTTCTACGTTTTACCTGTTATTGTTGTATTTTTAGTATTGTATTGTGTATTATATTTGAGATATTCTTAATAGTTTTACTTCTGAATTATTGTTTTAATTTATATGGAGGATATGTTTTTGAAATCTAAGCGTCGCGTTTGTATCTAATATGTATTAGGAAATTTTCTCTTTCGTACAAGAAAGATAGTCTAACTCAATGACAATGACTGACATGATTAAATCCAACCCACCAGTGATTATGATAGTTGCAGCCTTGTTACCTAATCTTGGTATAGGATTGAAGGGAAAAATGCCATGGAGATTGAAAAACGAAATTAAATATTTCAGAGAAGTTACTCTGAAAACAATTGATGCAAACAAAATCAATGCAGTAATAATGGGCAGAAAGACCTGGGAGTCAATTCCTCAGAAATTTAGACCTTTACCTAATAGACTCAATGTGGTTTTATCCAGAAAGTTTGAAAATAGCATTGAAGATGATATAATACGTGCGTCTTCTTTCGAGAACTCACTAACACAAATTAAACAATATCCAAAAGAAATAGAGAAGATATTCATTATTGGTGGTTCGGAAATATACAATGAATTAATCAAGGACTCCAGAGTATCTCACCTTTTGGTAACCGAGATAGAAAATCCAAATACCATAGAAGTTGATACCTGGTTGAAGTTTCCAATATATGACGAAAACAGCGGATGGAATAAGAAGTCGACGGAAGATTTGCGTGAATTTGTGGGTGAGGATATTGAAGTAAAAGAAAATATAAAGGAAGGAGACTATACTTACAATTACACTCTTTGGGAAAGAAAGTAATACAAATTAAACTGTACGTTTATATACTGAAACATGTACTTTAATTACATTTAATATTTACAATAATTATAAATCTTTATTATCCTTAGATAATAATTGTGGATCGAATACTCTCATTTTGTTGGTGATTCTTTCATCCAAAACTAATTCTTGTACCCATTCAGAATTCTTTTCTTGACCCGTTTGCACCCATTTCTTTGGCCAGTCTAATTCTTCTTCTTTGGCCATCATGGAGTCTTTATATTGGAAAGGTCTGGTTTTATTATATACAATGGTGGTGGTTCTGAAACCGAAATCATCAGCTAAATATCTCTTGGTGAAGTAACGATAAATTTTTTTCGGAGTATTCAAGAAACCCAAAACATTAGGTACATCAAAGACATAACATGGCTGTTCAAACAAAACAGGTACATTCTTCTTATTTCTTATTACCGACGAGAAGTCCAATTCAGGTGCAAGTTCAGCATTAGCGTAGTTTTCCAGAATTATGTATGGTTTAGAAACAGGTTCTAATTCATCATCATCATTGTCATTATTCTGCAATGGATCTTCCCCTTCTTTTTCCTTTTGCTTTTCTTGTTTTATTCTTTCTTCTTCTTCAACCAATTCCTTAGGCTTTTCTAACGGACCCAATAATCCTTCGTGAACACCAGCCATGTATTCCTTGTAAGCACCTCTACCGATACAGATAACACCACCAGCATCTAAAGGATTACTCTCGTCATCTCTATGAGGATCGACACTAGATGTAATGCGATATAAACCTAACACATCTGTAGGTTTATATAAGTCTTGTCTCTTAGCAAGGATATCTTCAGCTTCATCCTTTCTCTTGAAGTAGCCTGGCACAGTTTCCTTGAAAAATTTAGTCCATGAAGCTTCATATTTTTGTTGTATTAGAGCCTTTTCAGCTTCTTCCTTTTCCTTTATTCTTTCCAATCTTAGTTCTCTAATCTTTGAAGCAACAGTAGATCTAATATCACCTTGTCTATTTTCGCTGAAAATGTCCATATCAATAGCACCAGCATTCAAAACAGGCTTGATATACTTTCTGAATAATTTTAATGAAACATCCAAAAAGTCATTTGGTGGAGGAGCTATAAAGACAGTAACCTTTCTTGGAATTCTAGAGGTATCGTACTTTTCGTCTCCAAGATATTTGACTTCATTCATCCATTTTTCCCTTATTTGCGATTGTTGATACTTATCAAAAGCAATGCCACCACCTATACCTATACATACAGCCCAGAAGATCAGCCAGTTTCTAGATGGTAATGAAATACGAGGAATACCCATCATCCTCAAAGCAGGATTAGACCATCCTTTCTTTTTTGGTACAGATGGAGTTGGGTTCTTCTTTTCCACATCTGTAGGCGGCTTTGAAGAGTCAGTACTTGTCATTTCCTAACTATAAATATCTAATAAGTATTAAAAGAATTCCATAGAGAAGAAATATATTAGAAGAAAATTATCGGTGAATATTACACAAAATCTTAATGTTATGGAGAAGAAGATTAGATACAATTATTATATTTACTATAGTATATCAGAGTCTCTAATTAACGTAATTTTTGAATTCTGTAAAGATATCATCGTAGTTTAAGTTTTTTCCAATAAGAATTAATTTATTCGATTTCAATCCGTTAACTAATTGCCCATCAATGAAGTCATAAGTGTCTCTCACACCTTGAATTACTTTCACTACGAGAGGATCTCCCTGCTTCACAAGGATCCCCTTGACTCTATGGATTTCTACGTATTTATTGTTAATTTTTTCTTCCCACAATACGTATTGTAAAAATGATTCCACTTGATCAATTTGCACGTCCGAGGTAAAGAATGGGAAATCAATCGACACTGTGGCTATTCTGTCATCATGAAATACCTGGCTGGTAATGTAATTAAGAGACGATATCAATTTGTCGTTTGCTTCAAAACTATGTAAATCCAAGATCTTGTCCAAATCGATATCACCAAAACTGGTAGGATAAATCGGCGAACTACCGTTAATTGCTCTCAATCTAGAAGTTATTTTTAGGATTTTATCTTCTGATCCTTTTAATTTATCAATTTTGTTTAATAATATAGTGTCTGCTAGTGCAATTTGTAAATGGGCCGTAGTTATTCCTTCTTCTAACTTCTTTTGCTCATCCTTGATCTCATATTCTGTGACATCTTCTTTATTTACAGCTTGTGATAGCTTTAGATGATTATTTGTTCTGTGCCAGTGTCCCCCCTTATCATCCAAACATGTAATTATATGCTCAGAATCCACCACAGTCACAACACCATCTATGTATACATTTGATGCCAACGCTTCATCTAGCCAGAACATCTTGGCAATAGGTGCTGGATCAGCAATTCCTGTAGTCTCTAATAATATATAATCAATGCTATTTTTCGATCTCTCTATCAAATCTTCAATAGCCGAAACTCCGTTATCCTTAACTGTGCAACACAAACATCCATTACCTAAATCTAACCACTCTTGAACCGCCTCTTTCTTTTCATTATCCTTGATAGTCACAGATTTTTCAATCAAAGAAGAATCCCCAAACTCATTCATAATAATGGCTATCTTTTTGTGGGAAGTTTTACCTATTTTGTCTAATAATGTAGATTTACCTGATCCCAAGTACCCAGTAATGATAGTTATAGGAATCTTTCTGATCTGCTCTTCATTGTCCTGAACCTTATTGTCAAACTGAGTTGTATCAATAACATTCGAAATTACTTTCTTTGACAGGTTTTCGTCTAAAGCAGTAACCAATTCTGGTATTTCATCCATACTTTGTAGTTTGCAAAAGTTTTGTAAATAAAAAAATTCTCAATCAATTTCAAATACAATTTATATTCATAGTAGAAAAGGAAGATAAGATCATGAAAAAATATAACAAATTTTTGGATATCGTACTAATTATAGTTATATTATACCATTTGTTAATCTCTCCATACACTAAGGTAGAGGAATCTTTTAATCTACAAGCAATTCATGATATATTGAACTATGGCATTACTCCACAAGAAACAATTTTGAACAATTATGACCACATTGAGTTTCCTGGAGTTGTTCCAAGAACATTTATTGGTAGTTTATTCATCGCTGGTATACTTAGTATAGTTCAGAATATTGCAAAAGCTGTTGGTGTTGATTTAACTGGTGATGGAACTCAATTGAATATACAGATTATCGCAAGAGCTATTTTGGGTCTCCTTAACGCCTATAGTTTAATTAAATTAAAGAATGGTGGCATCAGAATATCATTGAAGTATAGAAACCTGAAATATGAGGGTCTAATTGGAGTATGGTTTATTCTAATTTTATTGACTCAGTTTCACTTACCATACTATGTATCTCGCACATTACCTAATTTCATAGCATTACCAGTTGTATGTAATGCATTGGCTGAAATCTTACAAGGAAACATGTATGGATTGGCGATGTTAGCATTCAGTGGAGTTGTATTTAGAATGGAAATAGGTGTTTTTGCCGTGATAATAGCCGTTGTTTCTTCGCTATTCGGCCAATCTGAGTTCGCTCTCAACTTTATTATGCTAACAGGAGGTACATTTTTTGGATTTTTTTCAAGTTTAATAATTGACAGCTATTTTTGGAATTCATGGAGAGTTCCGGAGGTATCATCATTTGTATTTAATATTGTGAACGGCAAATCTGCTGACTGGGGAGTTGAGCCTTGGGGAGCGTACTTCTACAAATACATGCCCCAAGTCTTTTCACCAATATTTTTTGCTCTTGCAATATATGGATTGAAATCTGACCCAGTAACTAACAATATTAAAAAAAATAAAAAACAAAATAAGGCATTGAATCATCATGCAAAAAATTCATTAAGAATACTCTTTATATCATCCATTATTTATATTGGTTGTATGTCATTTCAGCCTCATAAGGAATGGAGATTTATCATCTATGCTATTCCAATATTTACTTTACAAGCTGCTAATGCTTTGACTGAATTATCAGTGAAACCTTCATTCATCAAGAAAATAGTATTAATGTTTTTCGCTGTTAGTGTTATTTTTACCTCAGTTCTTTCTTTGTTTAAAGCATATGCTTCTAGCTTCAACTATCCTGGTGGAGAGGCATTAAACTATGTAAATGATTACATTATTGAAAACAACTATACCGATATTAAGATACATGCTGATATTGCTTCGTGTATGTCCGGTATTAGTAAGTTTGGAGAATTGAAGACTAATAATGTCATGTACGATAAAACAGAAAGCATAGAAGAATTACCTAATGTATTAAAGCAAGTTCAGTTTATAATAACAGAATTACCATACTCACAGGATGACGAGTCTTGGAAATTGATACATACGTCGGGAAAATACGTAGGAATTTCAGTTTATCCTATTATAGAATTAATTCAGATGCAATTGAAAGATTCATCAACGTTGAAAAACATGACTTTAGACATTATTAATGAAGCAAAATCGGGTAAGATAATTACAATAAATAGGATTATGAATTCTGTTATAGTGAGAGATGACTATCTCTACGTATATAAAAGTACATTAGTTTAGATTAATTAACAGGAATAAATAATATTGAAACTAATAATACACATTTAGAAAATTTCATCATCGTTTGTTGGAAGACTGAAGTAATTATTTCTAAGTCTTTCTTTTAATTCATTTACAGGCGAGAACTTAGGCTCAACTTCCATTTCTTCAGTTGGAAAGATGATGGGTGTGATACGACGTAACTTTTTAGCCGTTTCTATAACCGAAGTTTCATCTTCTAGATTATCTTTCACGATTTCTGTCGAAGCAGATAAATCGGAAAATACAGAGTCAGTCTCCTTCAAATCAAAATTAGGTGGATCTGGAGGCGACATTGATTTAAGATACTTAGCTTTAGGTGGTGATAATCGTATAAAAGTCGAACTACCACTCGTAAAATCAGCCTGGTCCTTTGATAGATGAGTCAAGGGAACAATTTTTCTATTACCTGATCTTCTATTACCATTGGCGCTGACACTATCAGAAGATCTTCGTGGAGCCACAGGGAAAGACTTTCGCGTAGGTGTAACACCTTTTTTTGCTTTACCGAAGTGCTTTCTTAGTGCGTCAATTCTTTCATTTTTAAGCCTCAATGTAGTTTCTTGTAATTTTGTAGGGCTCACTCTTGGTGAAACTGGTGTATCTATAGCTCTGTTACCTCTAACTTGCAGTTTAAGAGGTGTATATAAATAGCTGCTATCCTTTAGTTGCGATTGAGAATATGCTTTCCTAGTTAATGGCGAAGCATTAGTTGTAATACTCATATAACTTTCATCTGGATAATTATCCATTTCAAGCTCCCTCGTCTTATAAAGCCATAAATCAAAAATCGCTCTAACTTTAGTGTTATTCCACCTATCAATAAAATCATTGCAATTTTCTTCATTACGTCTGAAACTCTTCAAATACTTCATTGACCAACTTTTTAAAATTTCGTTGACCTTCTTGAAATCTCGTTGATCTAAGTAATTATCGCATATGTCTTCCAAATCTATCTTTTTCCTGATGTATTGGTCATACCAAATAATTAAGAACTTCTTATATAATAGAGTTTGTTCAAACAATCCAGCCCTATGATTTAACTGAATCCTGGACTTTGCAGCAGATACCCATTTCATAAAAATAGAATGCTTTACAGGTGAAATAGTTCGGAATTCATATTCCCTCAATACTAATTTGTGGAGATTATATTTCCTTTTATTATATAATTCAACCCACTTAACCAAGGTATTATTTAATAAATTTTTATTTATCACATTCTGGCGAAACTGTAAGATATTATACTCCAAGGATTCGCTGTATTTAGTTTCATAAGCTTCTTGCCATTTGTAGAAAAGAACTTTTAAAAGTATTTTTGAATCTAAATTACCAAAATTAGAATATTCATTAGCTGCATTAATCATATCATTCTTAAAAAAATTATACTTTTTAATCATTAATTTAAAAAACTTCTGTTTTGAAAAGTTAATAGAATCGTCATTTAATGAACCTACCTTACTAAGTTTATTGAGCCACTTTTTAAGCATATTTCTTTGTCTAAAAAATCGTAGCAATATATCCGCATTTTTTTCTTGTTCTCTGATGATATAATGCTGGTCTTTCCAATATCTAAAATATCGATTGATCAATCTTTGGTTATTTTTAGAAATTATTTGCGACAATTTAACTCGAATAATCCAATTCTTAAAATAATTCTTAATTACTATTCGTCTTATTGCCGAATCATTACTGGAGAGGACCACTTCAGCAGAGTTTGATTTCTTTTTAAGTTTCCATATACTGAAGGTAAGAGATAATAATCTCTTCCTATTATATGCTTTTGAAACAGTACTAAGCTTATACGAATCCCTCCACCTATTAAGTAGATTATTCTTTTCAGTGAAGTATTTGTTTCTGAGCATTTCATTTGAAAGTTGTTGTAACCTAAATTTTCTCATCCATTCATCTTCGAAGAAAAACCTCTTTAAAAGAAGCTCACTATGCATTTTAGCCTGATTATATATGTTCTGTAAAAGAAATGAATTCCTCCACGATTTAAAATATTTCCTTCTTATGAAATACAATTCGTAATTTTGTAATTGCCTTATTTTGATACTTAGAGTTGTTTCAGAATGATCTTCCAAATTTGTATTAGAAGGCAAATTACTTACTGAAAATCTATGATTTACAGCATCATACCAGCATTTCCAAATAATCTCTTTTATCCTGTCATTCTTCCTTGCAACGATAGATAGATGTAAATCTGAAGCTTCCATCTTAGCAGAAATGTTCTGTTTATATCTCTTTATCCATACACTTAATACATGACCAGTGACTCGATTCAAATCATGCGATATAGCTTTCTGAGAATTAAAAAGATTATTTCTCATTCTGGAGTTCCAAATATTAAAAAATTTACGAATGTTAACCGTAATAGCTTGAAATTCTTTTTCCTTGTTAGAATTCATTCTTTTCTTCCATTTAACAATAAAGAAATCGCTCATTAAGATCTTTTCATTATATCGGAATATTTCAGATTCAAGCATCTTAATCTTCGAATATTTATTAAACCATTTCTTTAGAATCTTAGTCATTAAATTTATTTTACTCTCCTCATTCCAATTCGTTTCTAAATTATACTCTAATTGACTAACTTCCAAGGTTTTTATATTCCATTCTTTAAAGTAGCGAAGTTTTGTAACGACATTATCGTTATATTCCTTAACCGATAACCTCATAATTAATGTAGAGTCTTCATTAAGCTCGTTATTAGCAGAAAGATTTAAATGTAGCTTATAGAATTCATCTACTTTTTCTTGTATCAGGATGTCTTCAGAAGTTAAATCATTATTTTCAAAATCAACTAAATGGTTTAGTATGTCCACGATTTTATTAATAAAAACATAGTCCAGCATTTCACATTCAAAATCTAACATATTATATATATATTTTAAGTATATTTTGAAAATAGAAGGAAAATTGAAATCAAAGTTAAGGTCAAATTCGTTCAACAAGGGGATTATATGTTTGAGGTTACTTATTATTTTATTCTGATCTTCTTTATTGTAATGGCGAATAAACATTTCTTCGGTTTTAGCATGTTCTAAGATATCACTTTCTTTGCTCTTCTGTTCACGAGAATCAGCTTCTAACAAAACTGATCTGTCAATTGAGCTACTATTACCTGGGTTCATCTCAGGGAAAACTACCTGTTCTGAAAGAATCCTTTCATTTATTGTTTTGTATTTTTCAGGTAATATGGCACCATTCTTGCCTTCTTTTTCAACTAAAAAGTCAACAAATGTATTCATTTTCAATTCTTTGAAATTAAAATTATTAATTTCTATGGAGCATATCTTGTTATGCTTTTTATATATATTGAGCATAATTTTGATATACTTCAAATAATCTGTTACAGAAGGCTTCATCCGGAGGATATGTAGAAAGAAATAGTATAATTCATCAAAATTCTTATCATCAGATTTAAAATTTAATGCCAGCAATTTTGGAACATTGATTATATCAGAAGCGTAACTGAAAATCGAGTCGTCTTCTTCAGGTCCTAAACTCGATGCTTTAACCTCTCCCAATATCATGTTGTCTAAAAGGCCCACGATCTTTTCCGTATCTTTTTCGCCAATTTCATAATTACTTTCAAGACTTTGCTGAATCGTAGAGTAATATCTAGCTTCATACTGATAACATTTGTTTAAATACTCTTGGAGTCGTTGTTCTGATACGTTTTGTATGTCAAGAAATACATTTAATAATTTAGAAAACTTTAATAATATGAAAGTAAAAGGATCCTTCACCCTAGTAGGCTTCTTATCATGCAATTTTGTTAGCAATTGTATAATCTGCTTTAGTATATTTTTCGTAGAATAATCATCTTCATTATATGTTTGCAAATATTGTATCAAGTTAAGCTCTTTATTAATATTTGTATCTGATTCGATAGTATAACATAACAAATTAATGTTTCCTATATCCCTGTGAGACGGATCAACTGCCAATTGTAGAATTTTGTACAGCCGTTCATAGTAATCAAGTAATTTTAACAAGTCTGTTATTGTTTCTTTCAATAGTAATTCGTAACCCCCCTCTTCAGAAAAAGAAGAAGAATTCAAACTATGAAGACTCTTAACTGTCTTATGAAGCAAAGAGTTCAATTCAACTTTTATCATAGTGAAAATTATGCATTCTGCTTATGAGCAGTTTACTCTGTTTATTGACTAAATTTAATTTAAAAACATATTGCGAAGGTTGATTTTTTATAAATAGCCGTCTTTACGATAATTTAGATATTATACGGTTCAATTTCACACATTACAATCAAGATAGGATTGTACTATAGGTGAAGATTTCCGACTAGTTGGAATTCTATTGTGTTGCTAATTTTGAAAGGGGTATTCTAAAATTAGACTATAATTACAAAAACCTATAAATAACAATGAACCCTTACAGCAGCTCATCAAAACGTGGCGTTGCAAACAAAGGTACCACTACCAATGAAGAGTTTAGGAGTGAACTCGAAGGGAAATTTCCAGATCAACGTATTGATATTAAAGGCGTTTCAAAGGAACATCCTTATTTCAAATTCGCTAATACCAATAGAATAGCTTCTGACGGTATTATTTATGCTAAACCTAAGCACTCCATGCCTACGACGATATCTAATAATGCCATCAGCGAGTATGAGAGGAGTAGAATTGGACAAAGTGGAAGTTTTACCGATTGCAAAGTTGAATTTGACGGAAACGCAAATGATAGTAATGTTAACGATTCTCATAACAGAGATACATTCATTCCTAGTAGAGATGAATTTAGTTTTATAACGAATACTGATTCATTTCACCCGAAACAAACTTCCAATGATGGTAGCAATAATTTTAATGGCTTCAAAAGTCATAACCCAAGTAGGTCAGACGACTTAACTCTACGAAATCATGACTCAGTTACATTCATCGACCAAAGATCTTTTTCTGATGACTCCACCAGATTTAATAAAGAAAAAGTGGAAAACACAACCCATTTTAGGAATGGATCAGAGTCGTCTTCAATTTCAAATAACTCAGCAAATTCTACAGCAACAGCAACAGGTACTAGTAAAGATAAGAGGTTTGTCAGATATGCAATGAATAGGCTGTCAGGTTCATCAATGAATAATATAAAGAATTGGCTGATGGGCAATGTCTTAAAATGGTTGGATCATCATGAATTCAATGATTCATGGAAAGAAACCTTTCGCAAGAATGAGATATCAGGTAATAGATTTCTTGAATTAGCTAATTATGACAAATCTTCAATTATTTGGAAGCAATTTAGCAAATATTTAGATGTTAATGATGCCGATAATACTAATTCAGTAGATAAATTCATTTACCTTCTTAAAGAAGATACAAGGGAATCTCAGACTATTGAAGAACAGTATCTTATAAATAAGACTCATTCAAGGAGTGGTTCGGCTGAATCTCAATCTCCGTTATCATTCAATGGATTTAATAGTAACCTGACTTCAATCGCAGCTGCATCTTCTCTTCCGAGTAAACCCAGACCTTACTCTTACGTCGAGACTAGCGGAAACAAAAAAGACTTTTTTCCTTCAACTTCTAATAAGTTCTTCAGGAAGCACTATAGATCTTCATCCACAGATACTATTGGCTCAAAGGATTCACAAATAAGTAGTACTAATTCTCAGGTACCATCACAAAAACTGCACCAGAAGTCGACATCATTTCCTAATGAGTTTAATATGAATGAAGGTAAACTCAAGCAATCAAATTTATTAGCGAATAATATGCAAGCAACTTCTTCTAAACCAGATACAGCATCCCATAGAAAGAGTAGAATCTTAAGTACTTTAAGGAAATACGGTACTGATAAGGCGGCAGAAATTGTTAAACAAGTACACTCATCCTCATCCTCTTCTAACAGGTCTTCCATTAATAAAGCACACAAAAAACAATCTTCCGATCAGTCTAGTCTATTAACCCCGAAGAATACAGAATTTTCATTAAACAATAGGAATATTTCGAGTCTGCTGCTAACATCGTCATCAGCAAAGACTTTGACGTATCTGGATGCTGATGCGCCCTCGTTAAATTTGCTGCCTCCCAAAGTTGAAATAACAGCGGTAGAGCTGGCTGAAATGAGTCTTGAAGAGAAGTATTTACCTCATCAATTTGAAAATGTTAGTAAGTCGAGGTACATATTTTTTACCAAGGATAATCAAATTTTCAAGCCTATTAGTCTAAATGGTCCTGAATTAATAGATTATTCCTTATTAAAGGAAAAGGTTATTAATGCATTTCATCTAATTAATGTTGGAATAGTGTCATTCCATTTGACTGATTTAAACTCTAAACCTGGAGAAGCTCTCCCTGAAGAACTTTTGATGAGCATTTTGCAAAAAGATTCAAAATATATGTTCTGCATTAGCCAAGAGTTATCATCCCCATCAGTAGCTACTACTTTTTCAACTACTTCTTCTGATTCAAAATCATTTGAAATGAATAGTGAAAACTTGGAAGAAAAGAAATACCCTGCAACCCCACAGTACTTATTACAAAATTCAAAAGATAAAGTTGTTGATTATTGGAATTTTAAGGATAAATTATACAATCTAAAAGAGAAAAGTTTACAAGATTTGAAATCATTAGGCGATCATTCACTTTCTACGTCAAGACTAGATACCCAGTCATTCAATATGAAAATTCCTTCTATGGTGAATAAGAAGCCGACGAAAGAAGTAAACAAAATACCGTCCTTACTGGTGGACACTAATATCAATACAAGTTCAGCTCCCTCATCTGCCAACTCAGGAAATTCATTTAGAGTAATTCGTAAGGATAATCTTGAAATAGATTTTGACAAAAGAAGAAAATCACCATATGAAGCGAAAGCGCCGAAGTTGATACCAAATATTTATTCATCATCTGTCTCTAATTCGCTAAAGTCACCTGTAACCGCAACCACTTTAAATACTTTAAAGGATGATCCTCCAAGCTCTAATACGAGCGTTCATCCAAAAGAAACAGGAGGAGAGATAGTTGCTAAAAGGGCAGCACCACCACCACCTCTTAGCAATAAGTCTAGCTTGAAAAAGACTGCTTCTAAGAAGTGGAATCAATTGAACAAAGCAAATTTGGAAGTGTCTAATGCTTCGTACAGCTCTGAAGACCTGATTTCAAATCGTTCTTTTAGTAGTATCAGGTCTTCTTTCAGAAGTTCATCATTGAAGAGTAGAGACTCTAAAAAGAGAAGCAATATTTCCAAGGAAGATATATTCAAAGAAAATCCAATTTCGTTTGATGGTGTTCCCACTTTAGACATTGACAAACCATGCGAAGATGCTTCAGAAGATGACTTCTTTTTGAAGCCTATTAGAGGATCATCTCATAATTTGCTTGAAAAGGAGAGCAATGATGATGCGGATGATGATGATTTTTTCATGAAACCATTCAATAGAACTAAGAATACCAAAAAAGAAACAATGGATTCCAAAGCAGGGGCAAATAACTATAGTTCTGAAAACTTCACCATGAATAATATGAGTGTGAGACCACCAATAGAAGAAGTGTATAATAATTTGGAAAAATACTTTCCTAATACCAATTTGGATAAACCTATTATTGAAGAGACTAGTGTGCCATATGCTGTGTCTACAGACAATGTCACTACCGCAAGGAAGCCATCTATAGCAAGGACATTCTCTAATGCTAATATATCCCCAATCGAAAAAAAGAACGACTCTGGCGATGAAGTCATATATGGAGAAGGGCTTACACCTGAATTGAGTCGTCGTCGTATGAAGACGATCCGCGTGGTAGCAAATGAAGCTCGTTACAAAAGGCTCGCCCAAAGGAAAGCACCTGCAAATCTTGATAGCAGTGGAGCAAATCCAAATACTGCAAAATCTGGTTTAAATAGATCCAATACAAAGATGTGGGGACAAAAGGTGGTTGAAGTAACTTCAACTGAAATAGAACAAGGTTTCGTCAGTAAATTGAGGAATAATAAAAATGGCGAGTTTGAAGAATTTGCTTGGATTAAAGGTGAATTGATAGGTAGGGGTTCCTTTGGATCGGTGCATTTAGCATTAAACGTTACCACAGGAGAAATGCTTGCTGTCAAACAAGTTGTTGCCAGGGAATATAGAAACAGCGGCCACTCAGATACTAATGATGGAATAGATGCACTTCATAAAGAAGTGGAAACAATGAAATATTTAGATCATATTAATATTGTTCAATACCTAGGTTTTGAACAGAAAGATAATATATACAGCTTGTTTTTGGAATACGTTGCTGGAGGTTCTATTTCATCATGTCTTAAATCATTTGGTAGATTTGAAGAGCAATTAATAAGGTTCATCATTAGACAGGTACTATTGGGCCTTGAATACATCCATTCAAATGGTATATTACATCGTGATTTGAAAGCAGATAATCTATTACTTGAAATTGATGGTACTTGTAAGATTTCAGATTTCGGAATATCGAAGAAATCAAAGGATATTTATGCCAATGATGCAGAAATGTCTATGCAAGGAACTGTATTCTGGATGGCACCTGAAGTCATTGATAGTATAGTTGAAGATAAAAAGCAAGGATATAGTGCTAAAATAGATATTTGGTCGCTAGGTTGCGTGGTGTTAGAAATGTTTGCTGGTAAACGGCCTTGGTCCAATGAAGCCGTGGTAAGTGCTATATATAAAATTGGTAAAACTAAATTAGCACCACCTATTCCTGATGACATCAAGCATCTTATGAGTCCAGAAGCAAAAGAATTCATCAAGAAATGTTTCACAATTGACCCTAACGAGCGTCCTACAGCTAAAGATCTTCTCCAGCATTCATTTATGAATGTCAGTAAAAGTTTCGTTTTTGAAGAAACAACCTTGGGTAAAATGATCAAATACAACTCCAGAAAGAGTGTTGTCTATAAATAAGTATTAATGTACATTTATTTGTTATGTCTCCTATATACATGCAATGTTATATTGAAATGTGGGTGTAGATTAGTTAATTTTTAATTCATCGATTCTTAAAATAGTTTGATGATTTTCAACAGGGAAGGTTTTCTTTCTTCTACATCTTTGTCTCTTTCTGTAGACTTCGTAGTATGGTTCTCTAGTGATTTCAACAACATTGGCCCTCAAATTAAATAACTCACTGGCAATACCTTTTTTGTCATTATAAGTGAAATCTGGAGATCCAAGCATGGTTACATCGTTCAATATTAACAGGTCACCAACTTCGGCATTCTTTAACTTATAAGGTAATACTACTTTATCCCCCTTGGTCACCATATATGGTATATTATGGATTCTGAAAACAGCATACAATTTATCCGATCCATTGGAATCTAATTTTAATGGAGTCAAATCTGGACCTTGGGTGGTAGCTAACCCACGTGTAATTGATGATATTCCTAAATGCTTGCTTATAGGTGCCCTTATACTCTGTGCTACCAAACGATTCATTCTTATTATATCTGTATTTCAATGTAATCTGGTTGAAAAAAATTATCAACGAAAAAATCTTGTTAGCGTAATTTTTGTGTAACTTTGATGGGCAATTTTTTTAACATTATCAACAATTACGATTTGAGGTAACATCTAGTAAGAGTACTATTGCAAGGACAATATATATAAGTCTATTTGATTGAGATTCAATTACCGTACAGTGTGCTAGGTTAAACAAGAGCAAAGTATAGTCAAATAGGTGACGACAGTAGGATACTTTTGAAATAATTCATTCATTTTTCTGGTTATATTTTTAACATGTCGGGCTCTTTCTGGAAGTTTAGCAACGGCTTTACGTCGTTATCCAATATTTCGACGTTGTTAGAAAATTATTCCATCAACAATGAGTCTGCGGATCCGCAATATTCAAGTACTAAGACGGTGTTGATGAAGTTATTGGATGAAAATGACTTGCTTCAGGAACTTTTATCCAATAATTCTATGTTATTAGAATTCTTAAGGGAAGACGATGTATTATCTATTTTGGTGGAATTGGTGCATAAAGAGGGAAATTTAGAGACTGATGTCACGTCTAAGTTGGACTCCTTGCAGTTAGACAATGAAGATAGCGCCTCTGGTAATACAAGTGATACAGATAGCAAAGAAGAAGTGGACGACAAAGATCTTTCCAAAGAAATTGACAGTGATAACGATGATTCGATTGAAAACGAAAAGAGTGAAGAGGTGGATGCTGAAAATGAAGATGATGAGACTCCTGAAGAAAGAGCAAATCGCCATGCCACACTTGCTGCTGAAATCTTAAGTGCAGATGTTTGGTCTCTCACTGATGCAGTGATGGAATCTACTTCCAACTTAAACAAGTTATGGGCAGTCTTGGATGCCAAAGAGCCTCTTTCTATCAATTTATCCACCTATTTTATGAAAATCATGGAGCATTTGTTAGATATGAAATGTGACGAAATGGTGACGTACTTGATAGAAAACCAACCTAACTTAGTTGAAAAATTCATGAATCATTTATCAAATCCACCGTTGATGGACTTTTTATTGAAGTTGATTTCCACAGACAAACCTGACAACTCTACAGGTATTATTGACTTTTTACAATCACAAGATTTAATTAGTCATTTGGTCGACGAATTAGATATTGGAAACGAAGAAGAAAAATCTGATGATTACAACAATTTATTAGTAAGACAGTCATCAGCAGCTGACTTCTTGAAGGCTCTTATAACCATTTCTGCCAACTCCACTACTGACAATTCAACCATTGGTCCAAATGAATTGACTAGGGAGCTAGTTTCATATGAAAAGATGTCTCGCGTATGTGAAATAATGCTCAAAGGGGGTCATGGATTAGCAAATGCCGTGGGTATGATTATTGAAATTATCAGAAAGAATAATTCAGACTATGATATTCTTCCTGTTCTATACATTACTTTAGAAAGCCATCCACCTACTGGTAGAGATCCAATTTATTTGGGCCATTTATTAGAGGTGTTTGGTAGCAAGATAGAGGACTTCAATAGATTGTTAGTGGAAAATTTTAACAGAGAAGAAAAATTACTAACTCCATTTGGTGAAATTGAACCATTAGGATATGAAAGATTTAAAATTTGCGAGCTAATAGCCGAATTATTACATTGCTCTAATATGGCATTATTAAATGATAATAAAGGTTACGATATAGTTAGAGAACGAGATCAATTAAGAAATAGAATGAAGGAATATGATCCAGTAAGTTTTAAATACAATGAAGTTATCGTGTTACCAGATATGGAAACCAGTAATGATGATGATTATGCAAATGACACTATAGACTCCTTTAATGGAAAAATCAGACATGTAAGTGAGACTATGATTCAACAGCCTGATGATGAAGATGAGCCACATGCTAATGCTAATTTAACAGAGGAGCAAATTAGAGCAAATCCGGTAATTGGAGATTATTTGAAGATTGCATTATATGATAACCAAATTATCACTAATATATTATCTATGTTTTTCAGCTTTCCTTGGAACAACTTCTTGCATAACGTTGTTTTTGATGTTGTTCAGCAAATATTAAATGGATCAATGGATATTGGTTTCAATAAATTCTTGGCCATAAATCTCTTCAGCTCTGGTGATATTACTACTAAGATCATCGAAGGACAAAAGTTATGTACTGCTTACGAAGAAGAAAATAACGGCCTTAGACTTGGTTACATGGGCCATTTGACATTGATTGCCGAAGAGGTTGTTAAGTTTATTCAGTTATTTCCAGTTAATACTCTAAGTGAATTAATTGATGAGAAGGTTGATGACGAAGTCTGGGAAGAATATGTTAGCAATGTATTATATGATACAAGGGAAAAATATAATGCCATTTTAGGTGGAGGTGAAGACGATGATGAGAATGAAGATGATAACTCTAATACTTTTGATGAAAGTGTAGGTGAAATAATAGATGAGTCTGAATTTAAAACTGGTTTGGCCCTTGATCCTAATGTTGACAATGATATTGTTGGTAGTGGCTACGAGGAAAGTGACAATAAAAAGAAAGGAGTTAATGAGAGCCTCGAAGTCTCCTCTAGGTCACAGCTTCATAAGTCAAACTATAGTGACGAATCTGAATCGGAAGATGATGATGATCATTTTTCAAACTACATGTCACAACAATTAACTAACACTGCATCAACAGAAATAGGATCTAATCTTGATAATTCTAAGAGTCTTACTACCAAAACTTTTAAAGATTTTGATTCTCATGGTATACAAAGCGATTTAGATGGTGATGAAGATTACATCGATCCTAACGATGATGGCTTGTCATATAAAAAATCACATCCCTTATATGATGCTGAGGGGTCCCTCTTAACCGATGCCACCCATGATGATGTCATATCTAGTGAAGATTCAAGCTCGAGCTCTTCTGATAATGACGATGAAATAATTGACGATGATGATGAGGAAATGAATGATAACAGAAGCTCCAACAAATTAACTAGATCCGCAAGTAAGAGCTAGTTACCATTAAAAGAACTTACAGAAGCAACTAATTTCAACACTATTTTGGTATATGTTCTTTGTCACTCAATTTATTAATTATTCAAACGGCTTTAACGAATTTGTATTTAGTTTAACTCATAATAATTCTATATTCTTTATTTTTATTTAAAAAATATTTCTATATCGATATATAGTAATATCAAAAAATCATTACGAAATGAAAATTATGATGGTATTAAACATTCAAGTTAATCATAGAAGATCAGAAAATCTTCAATTTTTTTAATAAAATTTTATTAAGGTCATAAACAAATATTGCTTTATTAATATGTTTACTATTATTTAATTTATGCTCATTATTAGTATGTTTCTGTTTCTGGCATCTTTCTACCTTCCCTCTCTAAGGGTGGCAATTCAGCAAGTTTCGCTTCGATCTCACTTAAAGCAATAGCCGAATTTTTCAGAGACTTAGTAGGTACGCCACCAATAAGACCTTTACTCATGGCTAAACCAGATGATCTTTCATGCATGCCACTATCATAGAATTCATCTTCAATAGGATGCATAAGAACTGTATTATTTTTGCTTATAGTTAACATAGTATTCGAAGGTACACATATCCAATCACCTCTTTCAAATGTAAGTGGTTCACTAGCAACAAATATGACATCTTGTGATCTATTTAATCGTTCCATTTTGAAGAGACCTGGCTCATATTCGTAAAATCTTGATCCTGTACTGAAATGAAGGGAAGCTGCTTCATCAGTTTTGGAGGTGATGTATCTCGTTACTACTACGGATTCACCGTCTGTGACTGCAAAATTTAATAAGGAAGGCTCGTCAGTGACTTGAATTTGCCAGTCTCTAATTAAACCAATTGTTGTCATCACAGCCTCACGCAAAACATCGTGACTGAACTTGGCATTGAAATCCGAAGGATCATACCCCATTTCATGTAATGTATTTAAGAAAAGAGCAAAACAACACTCTGAATCAGTTGACCCCTGAATATATAAAAAATATTCGTCTCGTATATGGTTTACTAGCTTCTTCTTAATCATGTTAAACTGGGAAACACCCCCATTATGCATAAACATTAATTTACCAAAAGAAAAAGGATGGCAGTTAGTTTCAGAAAGTACACCTTGCGTAGACGCTCTGACATGTCCGAATACCAATCGGGATTCTGTATTCATTGAAAGATTGTTCAAATTGACATTATTCCATGCAGGTGTTATGGCCTTAAATATACATGGAGTATTACACTGGGAGTAATAGCCTACTCCAAATCCATCTCCATTAATAGGATTTCTCATATCAAGGCGTAATCTTGAGTCAAATGATTGATTGATAATTGAATGGGCAGGTTTAGTAAGAAGGTCCGAAAGAAGCATATTCTCCCGACCTTTGTAGATCATGAAACGGCACATTACCCTTTATTTTATTCTATATATTTGTTGATATTATTATGTCTTATCTATTGTAGACTTTCTGAGTCAGGATATATATGTCGTTCAAATGTCGCGCAAAATTGGAACTTAAAGGAACGTAAATTTGATAGGTCTCTTGGTGCCTATTGGAATGGATTTTGATACTTAAGAATGCATTCTACTTTAAACTCCAGGATATAAGGGATTTAGTTTATATCGCGATAGTTCTTAGTTGTAGTATGAAAGCTTGTATATATTTCTGGTCCCCTGATTTAAATAAACTTTGTAGAAAAATATGGTAAAAAACTTTACTGTTCAGCCAAATTCAAATTCTATAAATATCAATTTGAACATCTAGCTCTAAGAGTTTGAAATTGGTTTACAATCAAAACTACTTCTATATTTTTAAATAATTGTTATCATGCAAAGATAGCGTGAGCTCCTGCACCAATTTCAACTAATTACGGAAATAAAAATTACAGCTTCAATGTGTTTAATTATTTAGCTAGACGATTTCAAAAAGCCACTATATCCCTATTGCAAAGAAATTCCATTGACTTGACTAAAGCACCGAACAAGCCTTCAAATAGTCGTCTAAAGTTGATTGTAACTTTGCTGATTTCATTTCTATCCACGATTCCTTTTTGAGGTAACAGTTTGCTCTTTTCTGATTAGTTAATTTATATGGTCATCTGTTCAACACTTGCCTTCCACCCAAAGCTAAACATCTAAATATTAAATATGTTGCGTCATATTTAAGTTTACAGGATGTAAGATGGGTCGATGAATGAGCGCCTAAAAGGACTGAAAGATGCTTTTATCCGAGCAATTGAAGTCAATTTCTGACAAATCGAATAACGCCGGGGCGTTCTAATACTAGCGTTTCACAGATACGACATTTTTGAAATATGCCTCGGAGGAAGATAGACCATGACTCCGAGTCCGGGGTTATAAGTCCAGCTTTGATTAGCACGAGCATGCACCAGTATAAATAGGAATACAATTCGCCGCCAAAAATCTTCTTTATTATGAACTAGAAATAAAATCAAAGTTTGTTAAATCAATTTAATTTATAAACACCACTCATCCAACTTACAATATATTGCCACATTTAATATGTCTCTCTTCAAAACACTACAACATTCACCTGCTACTATTTCCATCTTCCATAATAGTGACATCAAGCTTTCATCCAAGCTTTACAATATATTGGATAAGGCCTACTACAAGTTAAATGATGATAATGATAAATTTCAAGTAGATCTCATGTCCAAGAAAATGCCTACCTATGACCAATACCAAAGTATTTTATCGAATGCAGATACTTCAAGCAAGATATTATTACAACAATGTTATCCCTTCCTAAGCGATAAAAGTAAAGGAGGATCTCAACTGAATATCACTGTTAAGGGACTCTCCCTGAATGGTCTCAAGATATTCAGCGAGGGGGAATATTCTATGATTTACGATGCATTCAACCGTTTCGTTGAAGAGCACGAGGATGCCAATGCTGAAGATATTTTTAGAGCCCCATTGATCGTAGATTGGGATCAAAATAGCATTGCTAATGACGAAAGCGGTCTTCACAAGATTTTGAACAAGTACAAGGATTAGCTTCTATAAACCGATTGCAAATAGAAGAGGGGAGCTGAACAAGGTACAATCCTATTTATTTTACGACACATGTACAATTATAATTAAAACTTAGCTACTATTTTATATTATTTAATGGATATGCCAACTAACGATTAAGCTGAATCTTTGATGACTCTGTTTTCATTTTTTGAGTCATGTAGTTTTATTTTTTATTTGACGACATTTTGTACATTTTTGATATATCTCCGACAAACCCCGATAAGAACAAAGCGTGTTGTCGGATCTCAGTGTCTGTCTCAGGAGCTATGTTGATAAACGACATTTTCTGCTTATAGGTGAACTCTTCACCACTGATAAGGTCGCATTGTAAATTCTCATTTAAGTATCTACCTTAAGATAAGAAATAATAAAATTCGAGCCACGTTGGTAGCATGAATTTTTATATGTATCAGATCAAATACCAATAAATCTTTGACAAACTTATTCGAGCCAATATGGCAACAAATCTGCAATATTCCTAATTCTAGCATTTATGTATATGAAATATATATAATATTAAATTTAGTATCTGTAAACAGAGACATACTGCGACATTTATTCGGTAATGAATTAGGAAAAATGAAAGAACTAAAGTAGAATCTTCCGATATTTTATGATGAGAGACTGAGAGTACATAGCTGAAAAAATAGAACCTATCAAAAACTTTATATACTGAAAATCAAAATAAAATATAAATTATTGCCTTAAATATTCTTTTGGAAGTTTTTAGTTTAACGCATATAACATAATTGATGTAGGGGGTCCTCATTAGCCAATTCACTGCGAATAGTTCTTAGAACAATTGAAAGGCAGCGTATATGACAAGATTAGAGAAGTATTGTAATTCAGAAGGAAATTTAGTGGGCCCCATTTGGAATGAAATATACGTAATATTATTACTGAAAAATACTCCCATATGCACAAAAAGAGATCTATGTACCCTGGCTACAATTAATATATATCCCATCCACATTTATCAATGTCATTAAATCTAAAGACTAGAATAAATGTTTATGCAATATTTCTATTAATTTTAGTAGATGATTCGGTCTATCTCATTAATTATCATTAGCTATTTAACCAATTGATCCTTATTTCATACTTCAATAGTATTACAATTAATTGATGACAAGATCATCTCCATTTATGTCCACCTTTTATTTTCACTAAATTAGTGGGAAGTCCTGAATAAAAGTTGTCATCTGTTTGTGTCACAAAAACTGAATCGAAAGAAAATAAATGTATCAGTAAATTCTGGCGCTTTCACATTGATTCATTAGTAGTTCACAAATGACGTCTTTTTCTGCATCCCCTAATAAGTGGCTTATAGCATACAATTCTGTATCATCATCACTTTGGTCCGTAGTATTGTTTAATACCGTTTTTATAACCCTCGCATTGGGTCAACCATTCCTCTTCCAAAAAACAAGCAAAGTTACTACTGGAATTCAAACTCTTGCTATTGTTGAAATATACAATTCTGCGGTTGGCAATGTTAAGTCACCATTATTCACAACAGCTACTCAAGTATTTTCAAGATTGATGATCGTTTGGGGTATTTGTCAATTTTTACCTGATTCACCTGCAAACACTCACTGGGTGTTTATCACATTATGCTTAAGTTGGTCTATTACTGAGATTATCAGGTATTCTTATTACGCTTCTAACTTGTCAAACGAAGGGGTTCCTTATTGGTTAACATGGTTACGTTACACTACTTTCTATGTCTTATATCCAACTGGTGTGTTTTCCGAAGTTTCAATGGTCTACTTATCATTAAATGAAGCTGAAAAAGTTTATGGTGGATGGTACTCATGGTTCTTGAAATTCATCTTAGTAACTTATATTCCTGGTTTCTATATGTTATACACTTACATGATTAAGCAAAGAAAGAAGGTTTTAGGAAAAAGGGTCGCAAATGAAAAAGATTCTAAGAAGAACGAGTAAATACCTATATACTTATTTTAATTAGTCCTGGTCTTTAACCCTTCCAACCATTCTATAGTCTTATCGAGGTAAGAAAGTATCATATCTTCTTCAACAAATTCGAAATTCTCAACCGTATTCTTTTCAGCTGAATAGAATAAAGAAAAAATATTATACTTATTTTGTTTATGATTAGGTTTTGTATTTTTATTTTGTTCAAATACAATTCTAAGTTTTCCTCTCAAAAACAATGGATCATGTTTAATGCATAATTTTCTTAAAATTTTTGTAACTAAATAATTTGGTGTATATTGATACCACCTAACATTCCAACTGATTAGTTTCATGAGATTTAATAGTATAAAATCCAACGTCAAATATTGCTCTTCTAAGGATATTACAAACGATCTAAATATATCACTCTTCAGTTTCAATATTAATTTATTCCCAAAAAAGCTAGATGTATATTCGTCATGAAATATGTCAATTTTTGAATCACAAATATCGCTTAGTATGAATTCGTCGTAAATCTCTAATAATTTTACAGTTCCAAAGTAGTCAAATCCGCCTGATTGAGATGTGCCAGCAACGCTAGTTATAAGAGAGCTTATTGATTCTCTCAAATTATATTTAGATGACCAGCCCAATAGCCCAATGATTTCCCACTCTATTGCACTATGTTTACTATCAACACTATTTTTTGTAAGGTTCATAAGTAAGCGTAAGTCATCGTAGATTAATACAAACATTTGATCCAACCAACTTTCACACATTACAGCACCTTGTTTCCTGCTTCTTCTATCCACAACAAATGGAATTTTTGGGTCCTCATTGAGAGAATTAGTGAATACTTTGGTCTTTAATTGAACAAGGTTATCCCATCCATATACAGCCACAAAAAAGGACATCAAGTCAAAGCATCTACCCCAAGTAGAGCTTCTTTCATAATCTATCAAGGATGTTGATGGTAAATCACAAGATTGAGATGCAAGCAAATTTTTTGTTGAATTGGGCCCACATATTTTAATCAACCCAGGATAAACAGATGCAAGTTCTCTAGGTGAGCAATTAATTAACGGAGATTGATAAAATTGATGCCCGCTCATTGGATGCCTTAAATGTGGATTAAATAAGAATAACTCATACCAGAGTTTTCTGATGGAACCCTCTTGAATGGAAGAAGCTAACTTTTCATCTTTTGAATTCAGATTTAAAGACGACAAATATTTTGGATTAGGGAAAAAATTATAAAAAGTGCTCTCTGATATAACTTCTTCTCCTGAATTTAATCTATATGCAAAGGTAGAAACATACAAATCTTTAACACCAGATACAAAATCAGCATCTTTCATTTTCCACCTATTATACAGCACAATGGGGATCGAGTTCATTGCTAGCAATGCCTTTTTATATTGACCAACTAAAACATAGCACAAAGTGAGATAGAACCACGACTCAAAGTCCAAAGGTAGAATCTTTACACATTTTTCAGCTATCAATAATGCCACATCATACGAGTCTTTTGTTAATAAAAATTTGACCTGCTCAATCAAAATTAATGCCAGTTGAGTTGAATATAAGTTTCCTTTTAAATGCCTATGAACGAGATTGATAAAATCCTTTTCTCTATTTTCACCAGATTGTACTTTAAGCACTCTTAAAATTACGTAGTCCCAAGAACAAGAATTTTCACTAGAATAATACAATCGCTTTATTTCATTAATTGCAATTTCACAAGCATCTCCACTTGCATCAATTTCACATAACCTAACCAATGCATCTACTAAGTAGTTCTTATAATAAGAAACCTTATCATCTTTTTCTCCTACTGAAGTAGGAATTCCAATTGATGGCTTAACGCCAGTAAGATTACCTTTTGGTAAAAACCTTACTAAAAGTTTAATACAGGATACCAATGATTCTTTAGTAGAAAGATAAGATGAACATGAAACTAATCCGGTAACTTGTTTCGAGGGGTCATCCAAATGACTAAAAAACCTGACGATGTCTGAAACAATTATCTCGTTCCAATAGCCAGCATTCAAATCTGAAATATTGGTTGAGCTGAAATTAAAATTTTTTTTGTTCCGATATTCTGGGGGTTGATATGAAAGTACTTGATATGACACATCCACTCGAACAGGCGATCTCTTTGACGTTCCAAGAGGCTGTATCATATATTTTGCTCTGAAATCAGACTTGCTGAATAAATTATAAGTACAATACGTAACTGTCATTTCTCTTTTGGTCAATTGAATATCTGGGCTCTTTAAGAAATAATCATGTCCTTTTCTTTCTATTCCAATTTTATTTAAAACATACCCTTCAATAACTTCACAGCTATTTATAGCAAGTCCATTGACATAATGATAATATCCAATGTAATAGTCATCATCTTTCCTTTCATGTTTGGAATGATCTATAACAAAGTCATTTTCATGATACTGTGAAGATTGTGATCCAAAGCTTTTCCCACTATGGACCAAGTCTGGAGGGCCCATAGCACAATCTGGATCGAGATTATCAAGTGCCAGAGCTCTAAGTCCTAATGTTTGTCCAAAGTGTTCTTCTCGAAGATTTGGGGTAACCTCAGGATATCTATCCAACGGCAACGGAAACGAAAACAATGGTCCATTATACGAAATAGATCGACTAAACGATGGTATCAGCATCTGGCTAACATAGCCAGTCATTGGCGCTTCCATGCTAGACATTAGAGTCTATATTACTAACCAGATCTTGGCTAACTAATCGAAATGCTTGATACGTAAAATTCACAATTATATACAGGATATATATTTACGAAAAAGTTCATTGCTTTGATGCAGCAGATAATTGTTTCTTTAAATCATCATAATGGTTCATTATAGCCATAAATTCCTTCACGATATCATTTAATGGCTGTGTAACTCTGAAGTCTATTCTGGAGCCTAATCCTTTTGACATATTCAAACGCTGTCTTAGCTCCAAGTTAGTAGCGCAATTCTCGATTCTAGTCACAACATGATTCAAAAGCCCTATCATGTCATATTCTTTGAAGACTTCATTCAAATTAGTAACGATCTGCCTAGAAGAATTTTTCTGGAAATGCTCATTTTGAACAATCTGAGCACTACCATCTAAGGCAGAACAGATGTTTTCCAATCTAAGAGAAACATCTCTCAACTGATAGATACTTGATGTTGGAACCGCACCAATAACCTTTGTATAGCTTGGTAATTGACTGTGCTCCAAGCTCTTAAGGTAAACATCATATCTTATTTCCAAATTCTTAGGATAAGCCAATGTCACAGTTTCTGGGATTTCAAGACCCTTGAGTCTCTTTTCACCAAAATCAATAAATGTGACCTTAGTTTCTTCAATTGTACTAATTTCCTTTTCTATAATTTCACCAACTACAGTATTTCCTTGATAGCATTCAACTAAGGTACTTTCTCCTGATGCGATCTTCTTATGGATCTTGTAAAGAGTCTTCATTTCAGAGTAAAAATCAGAACTTATTGCTATTTGACCACCATCGGCTATAGCGTTAATACGAGCAGCACGATTCACCATTGGTCCAAAGTAATCCATTCTTCCTGTGACAATATCAGGTTCACAAACAGGCGAACCCCAATGAATACCCATTCTGACAGAAAGACCCCTAAATATTATGTTTCCATCAGCGTCAGTTACTTCGCAGCATTGATCGGTCTGCAAAATTTCAGACGGCCAGTCCGCAGTTAAAAGTTGTTGTTGAACATTAAAACACCAAAGTAATGCCGCTGTTGGTGTAGGGAAAGAAACCATAAAGGCATCACCCTCTGTCTTAACTTCATAACCTCCAACAATTCTTAATTGTCTACGCATAATATAATTATGGATTTTGATGGCTGATCTCATTGGAACAGGGTATGTATCCCAAAGTAAAGTGGAGCTCTTAATATCCGTAAAGACAACTGCCAATTCACCAATTGGCGGATCAATTTCTTCTTCTAATCTTCTAAGATTGGAATCATTTAGTTGAGGTCTATCTCTTCTCTTTTTGCTAGCAAATGAATCAAGATCCCTTCCCATATAACTATTAAAACCTGTCTTCTTTTTCTGGTGTCCCATTGTTACAACGATAACAGAAATCTTATCAGTAGCACCGTAAGAAATTGCATAATCTCTTAACTTTTGTGCAGCCAACAACGGATCTGATTTTTGTTGCCTCAATATATCAACAGCCAATTCATAAGAAATATAATCCCATAATACTTTAGATGCTATAATTATCATATCATCTGCTGTTGTCAAATTAATTTCTGAAATATCAGGCCCTGAGTGCATATGAGGTAAATAATTGAAGAAACCTACACCTCTTGAAAGACTTAACTCACCATCTAAGTTACCATTTTCGGACATAAAGCCTCCAGAAGCTCTAATTCTTTCGAATTCACCTCTTTTTGTTGGATCATGTTTTCTAGTAAGTTCAATAAAATTTCCGTTTGACTTTAATAATAACCCTTCAATATCACCAACATTACCAGTATAAAGAGTCTTATTTTTTAAATAAAGAAGAGTAACCGCAGAGCCAGAACTTCCATCTTCAAAGACATCCAAGTCATTAAGTTCCGGGATTCTTTGGTTTGGAGTGAAACAGTTATTTTTCATTGCTGATAAGGTACCATTAATTTCTTTATTTAATGCTAAAAATGTTTTGCGGATAGCATCTTGAACTGATTCATCCGGTTTCATCTTATTCAATTCATCGCTGAAGATTGTCACTAGAATCGATTTCGTAATCAGCGAAACTCTATGTCCGTGAGTTCCGATACCATTCCTACCATCAACAGAACAGATCAAAACTTCATCTTCGTTTCCTCTAAACTTTTGAATAAATATATCTCTATTTGATACAACTTCTCTAGATCCCATCCAATCAGCAACACCAAATCCAATATTTTCCAATTCAGACGATGTTGTGCGAATACGTAAATCTTTAGATTGATCAGGAACTAAACTGGACGTGATGGTTACATCAACCAAACCAAGTACTTTCAAATTCTTTAATACATAGAAATTATCAAAAGCTTCACCTGTTTCAGGATTTTTTGCATGACTTTGTTTAATTTCAAATCTTCTGTTACCAGAAAAGTTCAAATATTTCAATTTCTTGTTCAAGTGCCAATTCCAATCGTACGGCCAATTAGAAATATTATACTTAAGCTGATTTGATCCTACGTCAAAATTTTGCAAGTTGCTTAATGAACTCAATTCTGCAGGCAATGAAGCTAGCTTGTTATTATTCAAGAATAAGTATTTTAATGATTTCAAATTTCCAAGGTCATCAGATGGTAAAGTTGTTAATTCATTTCCAGATAAGAATAATTCCGTTAACTTAGACAATCTCAATAAGGCGCCTTCAGGTATCTCTAATATCTCATTGTAACTTAAATTAAGTGTTTTAAGCTCTACCAAAAACGAAAATGACTCAAAACAATCTTCATTCAATCTGTTGTCACCAATATTTAATACCAATAAACTACTCGAAAGGGATTCAACACAACGATTTGGATGGGTTAGATTGAGACTGGAATTTGATTCATTACTAAGTTCGGTTTCAGCCTCGCCCTCCGATTTTAATTCTTCACTAGAATTGCTCTTCGCATTTTGTTCAAGAAACACTAAATTATTTGCAAGATTAACACTCGAAGAAATCGATTTCGCAACTACCAATGGTGGTTTAGGAAATGAAGAAAGAATGTTAGAAGAAACATTAAGTACTGTTAAAGACCTAAGTTTCCATATTTCGTCCGGAAGAGTTTTCAAATTGTTCGAATGCAAATCCAAATATTGCAATGATCTTAAAACCCCTATACTAGTCGGCAAAGTTTGTAAGTTATTATTATGCACCGATAAAAATGTTAACTTAGACAATTTTCCGATTTCTTGAGGTAATGCTACTAAATGGTTTTTATCTAAGACAAATTTCTCAACGTTTTCTATTTTATCAATAAATTCAGATGAAATTGCAGCAATTTTTGCTCTAGAAAGATCTAGAACAGTTAAATTTTTTAATTTATCATTAAATTCCAGATTTGTAATAGGATTTCTATCTAAATAAAGTAGTCTTAAACTTGACATTCTATCACTAAATTTAGAAATCTCGTTTTTTGATGCAAATAATACCTCTAGATTTGGTAAATTTCCAAGTATATCAACATTACTCATTTTATTGTACCTAATGTCAAACCTTTTTAAAGCTGACAAAGAAGTAAAATTATCTGGTAACTTATCTTGTAACTTATTTGTACATAAATTCAACTTCGCTAACTTGACCAATTTTCCTATCGACTCAGGAACACATGCCAAATCATTGTAGGAAAGATCAAGTTCTACCAAGTTGACTAAGTCGCTGATAGCTTCAGGATAGATGCTAAAGTAATTGGAAGATAAATTTAAGGATACTAAATTTTGCAACTTACCAAATGATTTCGGAAGATGCGACAATTGATTAGTGCTCAAATTAAGGGTAGTCAAATTAGACAAATGTGAAAACTTAGAGGGCAATTCATTGATAAAATTCTTCTGCATATCAAGTTCAGTTAATCTTTTCGCCTCCAAAAAGTTCAAAGGAAACTTCGAGCATCCATTATTTGCAAATATAATACTCTTCAAATTATTGCACGAATGTATAAAATCCAAAGGAATGTAAATTGAAGGATTTCTTGAAACATTAAGTCTCTCAATTTCATAAGTATGTTGATGAAATATAATTGGGATATTATTCAAATTTAATCCAGAAATATCCACATTCAAATAATCTTTAGATAGTATTGCTTCTTCTTTATGAGTTAAATTTCTCAAATATACATTGTTAACTACAAATTTGCAAATGAAAGAAAGGTCTTCACGACCAAGCATCTTAAAATTATCCCTTTCTGTATAACCACTCAATAGCAACAATCCCATTTGAATTTTTAGGGGATTTTCATAAGGCTCCAATATTTTCACAGAATTCCCCATATAAATAGATAATTGATAATTTTCAACAGAATCCAAGAAAAATTTTTTTCTTACTGTAGATAATAATTCAGTTGTAGTTGTCTCTGGAGTGCAAAGTATCGTCGTGAACGTATTATCTTCTTTGAAAACTCTGAATAAATAATTCTGAACTTTTTTATCTGCTGAATTATGCTGCGAGCGAGAAGTATGAGATACACCAAATAATATAGGATATCCATCTCTATACGAGGAACGAATTACTGAATCAGATCCATCTTTATTTTCCTTATCACCAACAACATCCTTTTCTGGGGATTTTGCGGCTTTTTCGTCCATTACTGCTTCTTCCAGATTAGAATCAGACTCTTCAAGACTAACATTCTCTGAATTATCAGATACTTTCTCTATTTTGACATCCCAACTATCAGGAGCTTTCCATTGGTTTCTTTGTTCTATCTGGTGTAATGTTGCATTTGAATTATTAGAGTAACTGTTTGGCAAACTATTTTGTTTCTGACAAGATTGTTGTCCATTGTCATACGCTATAGCTCCATCACTTTTCCTTTCAGGAGCTGGCTTGACAATTCCTTTCATTTCGTTCAAATCCATATCAAGGAAAAATGAATTAGGGTTCACGCCACCATCATCCGATTTATTTCTAGGAAAATGTTCAACCTTCGGCAGGATTGAAGAATCCAGGGATCTGTGTAAGAATGAAGAATGATCGTGCCCGAAAGAAAATGCCCGAGAACCATGTTTGTGTCCTGAAGATCCATCAGATGTATTAGAAACATTCGAAGCAGTGCTTTTACGATTATGTAGTGGGGTCATCGAGGGTAAATGAATAGCACTAGACCCTTTCCTTCCATGATCTGATATACTTGATGCCTCAGACGATTGAGAATCCTTTCTATTCGAATATATTAATTTTCCTAGCAATGAACCATTCTTTTTAGGAAACCTAGGCTTGATAGGTTGAGATAAGGGGGGTACATTAGAACCTTTGTGCTTGTTTCCATGAAACCCTTTGTAATTTTCCTTAAAAGAACCAATTCTACCAGAATTAGTCAATTCGCTTGATTCCTGTTCAAAATTAGTACCTGGTATCGATACTGAAGAACGTGGACTGTAATTATCAGCAGAAATTTTGGATAATTCTCTTCCTTTATTCAATTGATTAGGATGAGGTATATCCGATACTATATCATGAGGATTTTCTCTGTACTTAGAATTGAAGCGAAAATATCCTCCTTCATACTCATAATCACTATTATTTTTATGATCAGTATTGTCTTCATTTTCAATTGGAGGTGACATGGAAGACACGTTAGTGAAATCTATTGCGTCGGAGGACTGTGACCTTTCTTCTATGGTAGGCTCAAACTGTCCAGCAGAATGTCCCAAAGAAGTTCTCGAAGCTGCCTTCGATTTATCCCTTCGTAAAAAGCTCATTATGGATATATTAAAATAGGATACTGTAAGTTTTAATTAAATTAGCCAACAATTCTCAAGGACCTACTTTAGGTTTTGTGTCATTTCATCCTAGAACCTATCACGATTTCTTTATCCGAAATTAAGCTCACAAACGAAAAATTCGAATTATCCGAGACTATTTGATCATACTTGTTTCTTAGATGCATATGCCAAAAGTCATTACATAAAGTACTTACATTAGGAAGGCAAAATCTGGGTCACGGGATAGTATGGTTCTTTCTTTTAAATATACACCGGAGCTGCCATAAGCGAAATAATGACCTGTTGCAAGTTATGAGAATTTAGTAAACAAATCAATACTTCGTGAGAAATGTCATTACTAAAGTGGGGTATATACTAGTATTATGTAATAAGACTATATTCTTAATATCAATTTCAGGTAGTATCAGAAATTGTGCTATCTAAATTATCTGAGAATGTTATATGAGAGAGTAGAATAATACGACTATTTACTCTAAAATCGCAAATAATTCTAGGAAGTTAATGATATTTTTTGTCCTTACATCTCCTAGGACCACATAATATCCTCATACAAGGTTCAAAGGTTGGAAAGAATATTCCGTCACTTTGTTTGCTTTTTCTTTTAAATTTAAATCAAGAAGATATAGGAGAAGGTCCCCTCAAAAGTAGAGTTGATGTATTTTGAGCACGCATTTGAATGAAGCAAATACCGGACCCCAGTTTTTATTTTGGTATGAGAATGAACTGGGGCTATGTACCTAAATTGTTAAAACTCCAATAACAGAGCTTACGATTACTATGACATATTTTGGGACAGCCCTCATGGTGAGCTTAATTTGACACAACCAATTATAGATTAGATGCTTCCTAATGTGCTAAAGGTGAAGAAGATGTGCCTACAAGTTTAAATAAAAGTTTAAATATCATGTAGTGACATTTAATGGATATGCAATCAACATTGCGTGAATAATATTGTATGATGCAAAATATTATGTCAGATGAGAGTGGTCTCTGTTGCCTAAAAGCAATAAATAACGCGCGAGATTAATCTTCAAAATGGTCTTGAAGATTGAAAATGTCGCAATTATGATTTTATTCTTCAGAAAATATACAAAGTTTCATTGGTCTTTCTAAAATGCTTCATAAAAACTTGCGATACTTGTTGAGATTAGAGTTGCAAAGACGACGATTACTGCAAAAAATCACAAGGTAAGTTATAGTTTTTTGAGACTGATGCTAATTATAGAAATGCGACAGATTTAAAATACGACAAATTTAAAATACGACAAATTTAAAATATTTTACTACGTGATTTGCAGTAAGCGTCTTTGCAACCCATATCACCTTAATTAAAATCCGAAATGGGAAAAAAGTTAATTCCTACAATTAAAAATCTTGCATTTGATCTTGCTTTGAACTAGAATAGAGTAAACATTCCGCTTTAGTTTTGAAACGAAGCACAATTAATTAACTATGAAAAATCAATTAACTTGAATTACTGTTTATGGTAATAGAAGAAATAATTATCACATCAGAAAAGCCTCTTCATGAAGGAGAACAAGACCAGACGTATCAGATAATGAGATTGCAGAATTTCGAACATCCATAATGAGTCTTTTCGGACCACAAACTCCTACTGCAATATCCCCAATTGATAACATAGGTGATTCGGGGTATCCACCGAATTTCACGGAGGTGAGGATCTCACCTACTTTTGGCTGGCCATAAAAAATGTTTATCAGATCATTCTCAAAAAGGAATTCTGCTGGCGCCAGAGGTTGATCGGAGTTCTTGGGCGGCATTTCAGTATGATTGGAATAAACTGAAAGTTCAATATCTTCTTCGGATGTGCTTCCCTCTAAATCAGAACATGACTTATTCTCCGTTCCCGTGATATATATTTGTATTTCTAGAGTTACTTTGGAAGCACCAAGTTGAATTGAGCGCTGGATTTCCTTTAAAAATGGTATTCTAAGAAAGGCCGCATCAGATAGAGATCTTATTGACCACACAAGAATGAGTTTCCTACTTTGCATTAAATCGTATCTACTTTGCTCCATAATATCAAGTTGATGCTTCACCATAGCGATCATCGGCGTTATTCCAATTCCACCAGCAAAGAATATATTTACAATCTGATTTTCAAATCGAATATTTGGTGCTCCATAGGGACCTTCAATAAGAAGAGACCGATTTTCGAGTTCAGAGCCATATCTGAGAAGAGAATTGGTAAATCCATAAGGAAATACAGTTCTTTTAATAAGAAAAGAAAAGTTATTGTTTGTCTCTTGAGTTAGGCTTTCACACTCATAATAGGGTACAATTGAAAATGGATGAAATGTAAACCATGAAACTTTTGGAATCATAATAAAAGCAAATTGACCACCAACGTAATTAATGCAAGCTTTGGGTAAATATACTACAATTTTTATTGAACGATCATCAAGAACTTCAACTTTTGAAATCTTGGCTTTCAGGTTGAGTATAACAGATATGGCCCTAAGGAATATATCAAAACCAAAGATAATAAACCCAGGAATAACATATTTCCAAGATTTATTTCCAGCATGAATAAAAGCAAAGACTGGAAATAGAATGCCTAAAAGAATATGTGCATAATAAAAGAGTTCAAAACACGAACGGCGAACTATTCCAAGAGAAAGCACACACAAAATGATGACGACAACAAATGCAGAAGTGCCCATATTAACCCTATTCGAGGACATAAAGTATGTCTTCATTTCGTTAACCAGATCAATACTAAGACTTTGGGGGGCAAACGCAACATGCAAAATACAAAGGAGTAGTATGAACCTACCAATGTATTTGTGGAAAAATATGGATCGTTCAAATCCCGTAAAAATTCCTGTTCTTATGTACTTATTTCTGAGTACTGTTGCGAACGTAAATGTGATGTTTCCCATAGCCATGGCACCAAGCTTTCCACCTTTTGCATCCCTGTCCCAATTTTTGTCTGATTCATTGAAAGGTATCAAGAATATCACAAGATTCATTAGAAAATAGACAAAAATAATCACAAGCTGCTGCACAGTGAATATAGTAACATACATAGCTGGATCAATTGAAGTTTTTAACCATGTAATAAGAAGATTGTCACTCTTCTGTGGTTTCAAGCTTTTAATGTTGAAGAAACAATTTGGTAGAGTGATTGGATGATGCTTTATTTTCCAATAGGTGACGGTTATCGGCCAATGAAGCTTCGATTGCAGTAGATTTCTCTCATAGCATGAATTCCACCTTGCATTAATAAGAAAGCTATGTTCGATGAGACGAAAGCAAACGCAGATTACGAAGAATATAGCAGCAGCGATAGCAATAGCTATTCCAGCAGACTGTATGTCAACTATAACATAATTAAAGTAATTACCATTTGGCACCATTGTGGTCATAACTTTGTGGCATTTTGTGAATATAATTAATCATGACGAAACCTTGAGATTATATACTAAATTTATTGGTGCCAACGCAAAGGTGGAGAAAATGAAAAGAACTACGCCACTTTTTAGTATGTTATACGCATTATACCCTAAAGTGTTAGAATTTGGCACCAAATGAATTTAGTTAAAAGTTTTTTCTATACTTATAGGATGGACTGTGTTCGTTGCGTGTAAACTGTTGCTTGGCTGTAGTTCTCTTTTCACATAATTTTAAAAATGTGTAGTATTCCTATTTAGATTTAAAATATTACAATTGCTCAGCCTCACAAACTCGTTAAACTGCAATTCTGACAGCGATTTGGGTCGTAAATTCTATAAAAAGGTAAATTCTGTCATATTTGCATATTCAGTGTATTTTATATGCAGTCGTGTAGCCGTCATTTCCAGGATATATCAAAATCTATTTAAAACAAATTCAGGGATATGATTATGTTCTAAGAAGGAATAATACTTTATTACTATAAAATATACTTCAAAATTTAATAAATAATATAAATAAGTAGAAAAAATGGGATATTTTAATTTTTTATCTATTTTACAAGAATACTATATTTATGGTAATTTATTAAGCAATCACAGCAAGTCATTTTACCAGAAGCTAATAGATTATATATAAATAAGATAAATTAGAACTGCAATTTAAGTCCCACACAAGAAACAGAAAAGAAACGAATAAAATAGAAATGCTTGTGTAGGTAATTTGAACAATACATCTATAGAGAGAAAAATTTACCATTTTTATGTATGCAATTAAGTACTAACAAAGGATAGCGAAAATTTTCACTAATAATTCACTGTAAGTCAACTTAGTTTCATTATACACATAACTTTGCACTAGTTATAGAAATAAATACACGTGTTCCGTTATTATGATATTCTAATATAAGATGAGACTTGCCATGGTTATTTCAGATTGAGCATAACGATTAATTCCTAAGTAAAAGTAATTGCTAAATGATCTTCAGGTCTACTAGAGAGGTTTTATTCAAAAAGCTATAGCTAGCCCATATGCTATTGGTGACTCAGCCTATTTTTTAAATGTAATCAATTTATTGTCCTACCTTTTTAGATGTCTCAAATTAATTAATACCTAGATGAACTACGAAATAATAGTTATATCCTTTTATTGCCGATTAAACCATTTAAATTATATGCTTGCAAAACCATCTGCCCTACTAAAATTGTAATTTTTTAAGTATGTTTTTTATACTTAAGGGTCGGATAGACAGGTAAATAAAATTGATTTAACACTGTACATGTTGCATAATGCAAAAATGCAGTGTCTATGCACTCCATTAGTGTTACACTTCCTACAATCTTTCGTATTCTTCTAAACATTACCAGTTAGAATGGTGTTATTTTAGTATTGGATTCATTCGTTTGACAAGTGAATGTTGGTCTTTGTGTAACATCATCAAACTTTTATTTAAAGTTGTGGTTGTTTCAGAGTTATAATTGTGTACCTATAAAGGTATTATGATCATCCACATAATAAAAGTGTATGTTTCAAGATGTGGAGTAACTAAAGATTGAAAGAAGGGATATAATTTTAATCTTTGCTCCACTCGACGTACAGAATAGTCAACTCATTGAACTAGTAGGTTATGAATATAAAAATAAGTTATCCCTTATCAGCTACAAATTAGTATTGAATAAATGGCATTTATATATTACAACTAGTTAGAACTGAAATAAAGAAATCCACCTCAGTTATTCATATTTGAATTAATTGACTAAAACGACATTTGTACCTGAAATTAGTACCGACATCGATTGATTACGCCGCGACAGTTTTCTGGCGCCAGAATTGGCGACACGCATAATTTCTACCGTAGAGATAGTTTGAAAAGTTGTACAAATAAATTAAGCAATTTGATCCAACGATTTTAGGATTCGGTTACACTGAATATGCTGCATACTGAAGTATGAGTGAGTTATAGCAAAATAGTAAACTACAAGAGTATGTGTGACTAGCCCTATATAAACCCCAAGTGTATTTTTATAGGATTTATAGTGTGCGAAATCTTCTTGGTAGCATCATTTATTATCAGACTGTAAATTACTCTTAAATGGATTTCCATGGTTGGATACAAAAACTGCGAGATAGAAGGGATTATACCAGCCAACACACCGAGACAAAGTAAATATCATATGCTCTTGCTTGAGGTACATGATTTTAACAGTAAAAATTGTAAGCAGGGTCTTATTTACCAAATCTGCAGAACTATGTATAAGTATCAAAATTACCTAATTAAATTAGAAAAAAGAAGTTAGCTACATAGATAGATGGGTATGTAACTAAGAGAAATAGAACAGATATACTAATTAGAAAATCAACAATATGTATTGACCACTGTAGCTGTACGTGTTCAACCGAAAATCGTGCTAGACGACTGCGATAAAAATGGGCAGGTGAAATGCTAAACCTTGAAATGGAATTTTTAACCCTAATATTACCCGATTGGGACAATTAATAAATTTTTCAGTGTAGATCTTTCAAAAAATTGATCCCTTCTTATTTCAACGAACACTTAGTCACCTCAAAGAAGAAGTCTTCGTGTTATAAAGAACTTTAAGCATGGCAGAAACCTCTAGATCAATTAATCATAAACTAAATGAGATTTTAAGTAAAAGTAAGTAAACCTTATTGATTTGTTCGAAATTGGTAGAATACTAACACCGCTTTTAGATAGCGTTCCAAAAACCAAGTTAGACGCAGCAACTGCCATAAGCTACGCAACTGCCTTGAAGGTAAATATCTTGGGTAAAGATAAACAAGAAAAGGTCAATTCTATAGTAGTTTTGGCTAAGTTGTTAGATTGTGTTGGTGGGGGTGATGCTCAAACTGACGAATTCAGTCACATTTTGGACAACACTTTATTCAATACTTTATTTTCAATTGTCAGCATGAATATGTCTACTGAAACATACAAGGCTATTTTGAAGATTTCAGTCACCTTCATTTCTGGTTCAATTTTTACTAGTACCAATAATTCCTTTGATAAATTCCTACCATTATATGAATCAATTATAGAATACTTAGATGTCATTGATATTATGACAACTAAATTATATTTGCAGGATAGTAAGATAAATTTTAATTACATTAGATTAGTAACCGATATGATTAACAAGGCATTGAAATACTCATATGATGGTATTATTACTCTAGCTGGTAGATTGAAACACGTTGGGTTCTTCAGCACTATTGGAAATTTGATTGATACTGATGATAAGGCATTCTTAGATGCAGTTAACAACTTAAAGGTTGCATACTACAATTTAAATGAATATTTGAGTATTCGTACATTCGATATGTCTATCCAATCTCACCAAGTCATGTTGAGAAACTTATTCATGTTTTTAGAAATATCATTGAATGAATACGGTACAGTAGCAACCACTGAAGAATATGTTAAAGCTGGCTTTACAGAAGATCCAAAACAGTTCGTAATAGATAGCTTTACTATATTGTTAGCTATGGATCTTAAAATTTTCTTAAAAGATCCTAATATGACATTTAAAAAGAGATTTCACGAAGAATTAATGATGAGTGATCATACTAGAACTTTCCCATTAAACTTGTTTATGGAAGAAATCACAAATATGTGGTTAACTATTTTTCATCAAAGAAACAAATACCCAAATATCTTTGACTCAATTTTAGATTGGGAAATGATGATCTATCATAGTATGAATACTGGATTAATTTTATGGCAAGAATCAAAGGCCGACTTGGTAGATGGAAATGATGTAAAGAGAATTTTAAATTTAATTAATCATTCGATGATACAATTAGAGGAGGAATTAGCAGATACTACTAAAACAGTAGAGGAATGTTTGGATATTATTGGTGATAAAAATCTTGAACAATTAAGAACTATTCAAATTGCAGCTATAAAGAAAGAGCACAGAGATTTCTGGAGGAGCAGATTTACTGAATTTGATAAAGTATTATCTACAGAAGTTTTAGATTTCGTTGCAGAACAAAGAGTAATCCAATTATTGAAGGGGTCTTGGGTTTATACTGAAACACATGGTGAAAATTTATTAAGTTCAAGAAAAGAAAAGAAACTTGTTCACAACAAGTACTATTTCTTAACATTGTCTCCTAACAGACAAGATATTTTATATAAGGCATATATGGAGAAGCCTATTATAAACCCATCCTTTGAAGAATTGGAAGGTCAATCTATATCCCTTTCAAGCATACATGATTTCAGAGTTGAGAAGATAGGTGACTATTATGGTGAACAAGAAAAAAATAAAACTAAAGGAAGTAAGGAGCATTTAATTTCCTTAAAAGGTACTATGTCTTACGAGAAACTTTCTTTTATTGGTGATAAGGGTCAAGTTTTATTCAGTTTCTACACCGATACTGAGGTAAACCAATATGTTTGGTTAGATGGTTTGAAAATGTTAAAAAATATGATTAAGGAGGGTCAACTTTCGCATAATACTGAGCAGCAAATCAGCTCTTTAATAGACATAAGAAAAAACAGTCAATTTTTAAACTTAGAGAATCCATTATTAAATGTTGAACTCGAGCCTATTAATGAAGATGAATTCTATAACATGTCGGAACTCGAAGAAATTACTAAAGACTTTCACTATAATTAATTATATACATTTCAGTAATCTCGATAAGTTATACCTTTAACTGGTTATGTAGCCCTTTCGCGAAATTTTTTAGAATCTCATCTCAATAATCTTTAGCTTAAACTCACTGAATAAGATAATACTCTAAAGTCAACTTTAGGAAAATGGCAAGGAAAGCAAAAGAGTCTAAGAACTCGAAGAAGGATGATTTAATTTTGACCATTGAAAGTGATTCTGAAGAAGAAATTATGGACGTAGTATCCGAGGATTCAGATGACTCCGAAGAAGAAGTAAAAGCCAAACCTAAATCAAAGGGTAAGAAGAACAAGAAGAAAGAACAAGAAGTGCAAGAAACAAAAGAAGAGGAAGATATGAACCCAGAATTCCAATTTTCTTTAGACGGATTTGAAACTACCTCCAAATTTGATGGGTGGGATTTTAAAGTGGAAGGTGAGTCTAAAAATTCTATTGCTAAAGATGTTGATTTAGACGGTATATTAAGAAGAAAGGGTGGTTTAGTTAAATTAGCAGGTACTGAGGCCAATGAAGAACAATCTGGTGATGATTTGGAAGAAAATTCTGAAGGTGAAGAAGAAGATGAAGAAGAAGAAGAAGAAGACGAAGAAGGAAAAGAAGATGAAGATGAAGACGAATTAGCACTTGATGGATTTGGAATGGGTGTTGAACAGGAAGAGGCTGAAGATGAAGAGAATGAGAATGAGGAAGAATCTGAAGAAGAAGAAGGTGTTGAAGCTGATATGGATGCTGAATATCCAGCATCAGATGACGAAGATGACGAAAATGATGAAGATTCCAAAGAAAAAATGGCTGAGTTTTATGCCGATGTAGAAGAATCTGAAACTGCCAAGAAGCAAGCACATACCACCTTTCAATCTTTACAATTATCACGTCCTCTTTTGAAGGGTATTGCGCAGTTAGGATATACTAAACCTTCTCCTATTCAATCTGCATCTATTCCAATTTCATTACTTGGTAAAGATATCGTCGCTGGTGCCGTCACTGGTTCAGGTAAAACCGCTGCTTATTTAATTCCAATTATTGAAAGATTAATTTATAAACCTTCTAAAGTTTCATCAACTAGAGTTATTATTTTAGCACCTACAAGAGAATTAGCAATCCAAGTGCATGATGTAGGAAAGAAGCTTGCCCAATTTATCAATAATTTAAGTTTTGGGTTAGCTGTAGGTGGTTTGAATTTGAGACAACAAGAACAACAATTAAAATCAAGACCAGATATTGTCATTGCTACCCCAGGTAGATTAATTGATCACATCAGAAACTCCCCATCATTCTCAATTGATGCGTTGGAAGTCTTAGTTCTCGATGAAGCTGATCGTATGTTGGAAGAAGGTTTCCAGAATGAGTTAACTGAAATTTTATCTTTAATTCCTAAACATAAGAGACAAACTATGTTATTCTCCGCTACCATGAATACTAAAATTCAAGATTTGATTCAATTATCTTTAGATAAACCTGTACGTATCTTGATTGATCCACCAAAGGTTGCTGCTAATAAATTGGTACAAGAATTCGTCCGTATTCGTAAGAGAGATCAATTAAAGCCTGCTCTTTTATTCCAATTATTAAAGCTCGTTGATCCAAACCAACAAAATAGAATTGTTGTATTCGTCGCTAGAAAAGAAACTGCCCACAGGCTCAGAATTATTTTAGGTTTGTTGGGTATGAAAGTTTCTGAATTACATGGTTCTTTGACCCAAGAACAACGTCTTAATAGTGTCAACGATTTCAAAAACTTGACTGTTCCTGTTTTGATTTGTACTGATTTAGCTGCTAGAGGTTTAGATATTCCAAAAATTGAAATCGTTATTAACTACGATATGCCAAAATCTCATGAAATTTATTTGCATAGAGTTGGTAGAACAGCAAGAGCTGGAAGGGAAGGTAAGTCTATTACCTTTGTTGGAGAATCAACTCAAGATAGAGCTATTGTTAAAGCTTCTCTCAAGTCTATTGCTGAATCAGAATCTCTTAATAAGAGTAAAGCTGTCTCCCGTAATGTTGACTGGAAGAATGTTGAAGAATTAAATAAGCTTGTTGTATCCAAGAGTGCTGTTATTGATGAAGTATTAGAGGAGGAAAAGCAAGCCAAGGAAATCCTCCAAGCAGAAATTCAATTGAACAAGGCCAGTAATATGATGAAGTACCAAACAGAAATCAAATCACGTCCAAAGAGAACATGGTTTGAAACAGAGAAGGAAAAGAAACAACACCAAACTGAAGTGATGCATCAATTAACCAAGCATGGTAAGAAGGTGAATTCTAAGAAGAGAAAAGCCATCGAAGTTAAAAAAGAAGATTCATCCAGATCTTACAAGAAAACAAAAAGTGATAGAATGAACGACCAATCCAAGAAACCCAAATCTAAAGGTAAGTCTAAGGGTAAAAGGAAGTAATCAATAAAACTGTTACATAGTTCTTTTATAGGTAATAGAAATGTCGCATAGGAAAAAATGACGTAGTTTTTATCTAGATCGCGGGTATTAATAATAAACAGGTTTAACAATCTAGGTAAAATAACATTAATAATGCTTTCACACGGATATAAGAAGTTATTTAATACAGATCATTCAACTGATATTACAAGTCCTTCAAAGTTAATATTTCAAATTATAGTTTTGCAATGTTTTTATTATCTTTCTGCATTGGTTATATTCTATTTGATCGCCTCTTTAAACGGATACGATTTTCTGTTTTCATGGATCTTTCTGTGGGAAATTGTAACCCTGGATAACGCTATGGGGTTAATTTTATTTGCATTGTGGTTATTTGACTCGTTATTGTGTGTTTTATTTGTTACAATTATAGTCGGAAGATCTAAACTTGCTTGGGATTTTGCTATCACGGTCCACGTTATAAACTTCCTTGTCGTCTTTTTTTATACTGGCAAATTTCCTACATCTACTTTATGGTGGTGTTTGCAAGTATTAAGTGCGGTTTTACTAGTTTCTTTATCAACATACCTGACGAGATGGAAAGAACTAAGAACTACATTTTTCGAGAATATGTTGGACCAACAAGAATTAGGTCAGGTAGATCACTCAAATGCTTCAGAAAATATTGAAATGAGTGATTTTACAAAAAGTAATCAATCTACTTAAGCATTTCTTCCCAGAGGTGATCACAGTACTTCATAATCCACCTCAAGTAGCATTTAATAGATATACATGAATTTCTATCTGTATCAGTGTAATATTTAATTTATACCATAATAAGTGAAAAACTCGCTAGCCAATAGCTTATTAGCCAATAGTTTATTGTGTGGGCTCGTCTAGTAAAGCAAAGTTTAAAACTAAACCAAGGTCACCAAAGCCAACACCATCATATCCTGACTTTTTAATAACCCAATTGAAATTGTTCAAATGCTCGTTGGCGTACAGGGAAACATTAATATCAAAAGTCTTATTTCCAAATGTTGGAATACTAACAGCATATTGCGAGTCTCCCAATTTCAAGAAGTTTGTGTCAAATTGCAAAATATATTCTACGTCCTCATTAAAAACGAAATTCTCACATTTACTTAAATCTCCGAAAAACTTTCTTCTTCCAATAGAATTATCAGGGATATCCAAGACATTGTCAATATTTGAACTTAGGTTTTCTTTAAAGTTCAATGTATCCGTAATTTTTGCATTTTTTGGTATTTCTTCTGCTTTACCTATAGAAGTATCTTTCTCTTTCATAATCGATAAATAAGTCATTGAATTTAATACTAATCCATAGAGGAAAGGTTTGTCGTTATAAATGTCACCTTTAACAGTTTTGTTTATAAACCAAGTAAAGAATTTAAGACCTGCGGATAATATGGTTGTAGGAACATAGTTCCTAATGGGTGTATTGAAATCATTACCGAAGAGTAAGTTGGATCCTTTAATAGGTGCTTTAGGCTTGAACTTAATTTGCAATTGCAAATTTGGATAAGCATCCTGGGAGACCTCAGTACATGATACTGCCTCCGTTCCATCAAGGTGTGTTTTATCGTTAGCATTGTACAAACTATTATCTAAATGAGGCTTGGATCCATCAAAATTCTTGATATTAACTATGAGATTAAACACTCCAATTTCTGAGACTATCTCCGTAGGTATATTAGTGTTGACTGGAATTGTCCTGAAATCGCCATCATAATTATTGGATGCTTTAATAAAAAGTCTTTTAACAATTGATTTTCCCTCCATATTGGTATTCTAAAATTGTTTTTTTGAATTGTAATCTAATTTCCTAGCGAGCAACCATATCCGATAAACATTTCACGTGATATAGATAACTAAAATATATCTACATATTACGTTCATATCACCTAATCGTATGAAAAACGTATACAGATGTGTGATCTTAACCAATGATTATACCCAAATTTACCTAACCAAATACTCATTTCTAGTACATAAATGTGGGTTGATTTATCTTCTATAGTTTATTCTCCAATATTTTTAAATATAATTTACAAGTTTATATCCTATACATATACATCTTTTTCACCTTGAAGATATATAAATACTATAATATCGTATACTTAAAAGCATAAAAGAGATTATTTATTATTGCAGCATAAATAATTGCCGAAATATTACGAATTGCTTTACCACATTCTGTCTCCGCCAACAGGATCCTAATTCGCATTGCGGTGATTGCTGTTCCGATCTATTACCAATGCGTTTAAAAGTTCGACAATATCCACCAAACTTTTTTTTCTCAATTCCTATTACGCACAACAACTGTTGCAAGGTATTCTAGACCATTTTGCCTTTGAATAGCATTACTAATATTATACCTAGACTACTATTCTAGTACAATCTTCATTTTCGATGACAGTCTTATTATGTAGAATAGGTCATCGTTTGTAGTTTTTTTTATCAATGCTTCTATGCTTTGCCGATAAAATTTTAAGGTGGTGATTCATATTGGATATTTAATTACCCGGCCTCGCCAACATTATTCGGGTGGGAATAACCCCCACGCTCTCAGCAAGCGCTGTCAAATATATAATAACTCTATTATCTCGTTCACCTAAAATTATCAAATTAGTTTTGTAAATATTAACAATGTCTTCTAACTCTTTAGAACAATTAAAGGCTACTGGTACTGTCATCGTCACTGACACTGGTGAATTCGAATCTATTGCTAAGTACACCCCACAAGATGCTACCACCAACCCATCTTTAATCTTAGCTGCTGCTAAGAAGGCCGAATACGCCAAGTTAATTGATGTTGCTATTGAATACGCTCAAGATAAAGGTTCTAACCCAAAGGAAAAGGCTGCTATTGCTTTAGACCGTTTATTAGTTGAATTCGGTAAGGAAATCTTAAAGATCGTTCCAGGTAGAGTTTCTACTGAAGTTGATGCAAGATTATCTTTCGACAAGGAAGCCACTGTAAAGAAGGCTATCGAATTGATTGAATTATATAAGTCGGTTGGTATCTCCAAGGATCGTGTTTTAATTAAGATCGCTTCCACCTGGGAAGGTATCCAAGCTGCTAGAGAATTAGAAGCTAAGCACGGTATCCACTGTAACTTGACTTTATTATTCTCTTTCGTTCAAGCTGTTGCTTGTGCTGAAGCTAAGGTTACTTTAATCTCCCCATTCGTTGGTAGAATCTTAGACTGGTACAAGAAGGCTACTGGTGAATCTTACGACGGTGCCTCTGATCCAGGTGTTGTCTCTGTCAGGGCTATTTACAACTATTACAAGAAGTACGGTTACGATACCATTGTTATGGGTGCTTCTTTCAGAAACACCGGTGAAATCAAGGCTTTAGCTGGTGTTGACTTCTTGACCATTGCTCCAAAATTATTAGAAGAATTAATGAATTCTAATGAAGAAGTTCCAAAGGTTTTAGATTCTTCTGCTGCTAAGGCTTCTGACTTCCAAAAGGTCACTTACATTGATGATGAAGCTTCTTTCAGATATTTATTGAACGAAGACGCTATGGCCACTGAAAAGTTAGCTGAAGGTATCAGAAATTTCGCTAAGGACTGTGTCACTTTAGTTGATCAATTAGAAGCTAGATTCTAAATATCTGAGTTTCCTGGTATATAGGTGTAATATTATATTAAAAAGTTAATGATTCATCAATGTAGTTTTTGTCGCGTTACCCGAAAATTTGATCTAATATTTTAAATTGTTCACCTAAAATATGAAGGAGGTATTGACTTACTACACCATGTTAAGACCAGAAACTATAATTTCGGATCATCCTATACCACCTTACCCTATTATAGAGCGTTCGCATATCATTTGTGGATTTGGTAGAGGCTCTTCCGAATTAGGAATACCCACTGCTAACGTGCAAATAAGTAGTCAGTTGAACGTTTTAGACCCTGGTATTTATTACGGATGGTGTAAGTTACTTCCAAATACAGGGATGAATGATGAAATTACTAAGAGAAATGATGGAACTGAAATTGTGGTCAATCACGGAAAATACCTTGAAGAAAGTGATTTAGTATCTTTACCCATGGTAATGTCTGTTGGTTGGAACCCTTTTTATCAAAATGAAAAAAAGGCTGCAGAAGTTCACATTATCCATAAATTCAAGGAAACATTCTATGGAGCTAACATCTCCTATTCGATTTTAGGATATGTTAGACCAGAACTAAACTATACGACAAAAGGTATGTATTTCTAATTATGATCATTTACCTTGACCATACTAACATTTTTATTTTAGAAGCATTAATTAATGATATTAATCTTGATATAGAAATTGCTTTAGACATTTTATCAAGAGAAAATTATAATAAATTAAAGAATGATTTATAATCTTCTAAGTAATCCTCTATGAGAGTTGTATCTCCAAGAAGAACTTTAATCATTTCAAGCAAAATCTTCTTAATTTTGCTCCATGATAATTTTCTATTAAAATAGATTGAAATAACTGTATATTACACTTAACTATAGATTTTCCTTATCACCATATCCTGTATGCATTTTAGAAAATGTAGCAAAGTTCGCAACTGAAATAAAAAGCCACTTAAAAATGACAATATTTAAGGCAAGTAACGTAATGCTAATAAAAGATGAAAATGACATATGCACTTTCGTTAATATAGACAAGAGTGAATACTGTTCACACTTGAAACAAGCCTGTGACCATAGATTTTACATTTTAGCCATGAAATATTATTGCTCACCATCTTATCCTTCACGACTATTAACTATCGGATATACTTTTGTAATAATATCATTGTTAAGCACACTATTACTAACCCTTAGTATATTAGTAGCGAATTACTTTTTTCGGAACTTGAGAAGTTTAACTAAGATTTTTAACATTAATAATCAAATACTTAGCTTTATATTGGTTCCTTTAGCCAATGCTACTCCAGATATGGTAAATTACTATATTACAATGTATAGTGGGAGTTGTGAACTTATGCTTGGTCAAGTAATAGGATCTACTTTGATCACTTTATCACTTATAATCTCATTCATAATAATATTAAAACCATTCTCAATGAGTAGTAATAAGATCATAATCGTTGATTTCTATTTGTTGATAGCTGTTTTCATAATGCTTATAATAATTCTTTCAGATGGGAAAATAACATTAATTGAATGCCTTTTTATGGTAATGTGCTATATAATTTATTTGGTATACTTAAATAACAATTCTAAGGTTGCAGAAGTTGATTTAGATGATGAATTTGCAATTGAAATCGAAGAGACAGTCAGCATACTCTCCAATGAAGATTTGCGTCCCTTATCTAGCCCAGCCAAGTTCGCGAGCGTTGTCAATGTCGATGATAAACCAGTCAATGATCAAGCTATCTACATAGCAAAATATGTGTCCAACATCATTTTTAATATAATTAACTACTTACTATCCATTTCAATACCTGTCTCTTTATATGAAAATAAGATAGAAGGTTACGATGAAATCGACGTAGAAAATGAAGATAGAAGCGACCCAAAGAAAATCAAATTCTTCCTTCATAATTTGAAAGTGGTATGGTTTTTTATAGAAATTCCTATGCTAATAAACTTTCAGGTTGTTCAAACTAAGGAGATCTATGTTCTCGTTAATTCATTTTTGCTCTACGTGGTGAGTAGAAAAATAAAAGTTCCAGAAAAGATGTCTACTGGTATTATTAATGTTACGGGAATACTAAGTTCCTTGATCATAATATTCCGCGTGTCCTTTTATATATTGCAATTATTAAAAAACTTTGGCCTTATTCTACTTATTTCAGATTATTCATTAGGATTGTTGATATTTTCTATAGGGAATTCAGTTAATGATATGGCTACCGATGTAACCATAGCAATGAAAATTGATCCCATTCTTGGACTTAATGCATGTTTGGGTACGCCAATTTTGTTAATATTAATTGGTATCGGTTTAAATGGTGCATTAATAATTCTTTTAAAAAAGAAAGAACTTGAATTTAAATTTGATGTCCATTTATTAGTATCCACAGTGGGCTTAGTTGTTATAGTAGTCTTTTTCTTGTGCTCAATTCCGCTAAATAATTGGAAATTTGATAGAAAAATTGGCATAGTCTTAATTATATTTTATATTAGCATCTTTAGTTTTAATTGCATTCTTTGAAGGAATTTTTGGTATCAGACACTGCATCTTCAATCATATTATTAAATTTCATTTTGTAATTAACTTCATTTACTTTATTTTCAACACTAGTTAACTTTTTAAACTCAATCTTATAGATAGATGAGGTGTTCAAATAAGAAAATCTCTCGAACAACTTTATTTTGGAATCTTTCTTTAAAGGGTATTTCAGGAGTACTCTGAAGAACCAATCATTACTTGTTTGATTAATAATTTCTGAAAATAAATTCATCATATACTCATCATCATTATTGCTTAAAATGCTTTCAATAGTTAATAGTTTCTCATATATAGGAATAGGAATTGAAATATTCAGATACAAATATGCCGAGAGAAGATCCCTAGCGCATAAATACTTTGAATTAAACAAATAAACATCGACCAATTTAACATAAAGAGTACAATCATTATTCAAATGTATAGCTTTCTTTAGGGTTTCTTCTGCTGCTACATATTTATCCAACAGAATGAAAAAGTCAACATACCGTATCCATAAAGTAGAGGTATTGGCATGATATGATAGACATCTTTCGTATAACGATATAGTTACGTATGCTGGATAATTTAATTCAACGAAGCTTAAATAACTTTCCCAAGTTGCTAGTTCTTTACTGGATAATAGTTTATTATCAAAATAGTGCTTCGAAAGATCTTTTTCAAATTCAAAGATCTGATAAACTTTATACTGTGTTGTAATATAAACATCTGTGAAAATTTTTCTAAGACTTAAAGATACTGTTTTATTGTCTTTGTCAATAAAAGATTGAAGTTCATTTTTAGGTACAATCTTCTCAAGAATATTACCATCTTCAGCAATTGCTTTAAAAAATATATTATAAAAATAATCATAATGATAGAGTGGAATCTCTATAATAGTTCTTAACAAAATATAATACTTTTTTTCATAAGATTTTTCATTCTTGGAGTAATTACGCAAGAAGTCCAAGTATAATTTATAATACTCATATGAATAGAAATGGGTTCCTATTTTTATTCTTGCATTTTCAAAGTAAGACAAAATTTGATCAAGATCATCAGTGACAGTATTGATTTTAAATTTGAGGAAGCTTACCCATAATTCAATAGAATACGGCAAGTATTGAAATGCCCTCATATATATTTTTTCAGCAGCTGTAGTATCCCCAAATTTTAATTCCCAATCTGCCAATCTAATCCAATAATTCACCAATAAAGGGAATTTTTCTAAGATATTGTCGTAAGATATTCTTAGCAAGTCTATGTCATTTCTTGAACTATTTTTACTGATACCATTCTTATTATTCTTCTCCGCAATTTCAATTAATTGCTCATATAAGCTCAAATCAAATGGTCGTTTTAATAGTGAAATTGAAGCTGTAGCCCATTCTTGATTTTCGATTCCCATATGAGTTATCCTTCTTCTAAAATCCTAACTGTATATCATGTTGAATTTCAATTTAGATTCTGTAAAGGTAGTGCGTTAACATATAAATGCGATTTTCAGTATGTTCCTAAATCTACACTTACTTCCGGGTATATCTACGTCAAAACTCCATCATACTTCCGATTGGTAACCGATAATCCAACCTGCGATTTCTTCAAACTAAGCTGCAAAATATATATATGAAAGTAATATGGACATCAAATCAGACGATTTATCTACGAAGATGGAGGGGCCTCACTTATTCGATTGAAAGGGTAGAAGACTAATACCTTTACATGTAGACGACGTAAATGCACGTTTAAATGCACCTTTGGAATTGTATGACTTTCAGAGACTTCCTTCAAGTTGACGACTAAAAACTGCAAGGGAAAATTTGAGACAGTAGTAAAAAGCAACAATCAATGACGGATACTGATCAATTGCAAACAGAATCACAAAGAAAACGCCTTAGGTATACTTTTGAGACTAAACAAAACTTTCTTAAAATGACGGAAGAAGGAGGATTTTAGGCTTACTGGCTGAAAATATTCTTGGGGTTCCTAAACAAAGAGTTTATACTTGGATAATAAGAGCAAACGAGTAGGTGGAAATATTGTGAATCATCCAGGATTCTAATAAGTTCCAAGAAGCTTGGTAGGTAGCCTATCTTTGAATCATCTTTACAAAGACCATTTGCTATCCATTGTGGATGAAAATTCAACACTTGCCTTAGAAAAGGTGATAGTATTCAGAAAATTTCATGGATATAAAGGTTTCTTCTTCCACTGATTATAGATGTGTAGGAAAAGAATATAAATTAGGCTTTAGAAGAATTTTATTGCTTCCATCGGCGAGAGTTCTGGAAAAGACAATTAATGAACGGCTTGGGGGGCTAAAAGATTGCGTTTTCATCGATAAAGCTGGTTTCAATATCGTTATGAGTAGAGAAGGTTGTTGGTCGATTGAATGGCAATTGACGATCATAGCAGTAAGATATATTTCCCTTGTCATCAAATGATGAACTTCAATTAGTCTACTTGCCTCCATATTCACCCGAATTGAATGTAATTGAAAATGGACAGTTTGTAAGTCTAAATTTAAGACAATGGAGCTTACAGTGAGTAGCAAACTCCCTAAATTAAAGAAGCTTGCAGTCAAATTCTATGGATAGCTATGGGGGTTTTTGCAAGCATTGTTCCGAGTATTTAAGGTTATATTTAGAAAGACAGGCAATAGATGCTGATAAAATATAAAATAGTAGAAATATATTTTGAGACTGAAATAGCTACTTCAGAAGTAATATTAATACGAATATTGCTGTTCCTATCGAATGTAACGAATAGTGTTGCAACTAAACGTTATGAATATTTTTGAACTTCGTTATGAAAGTTTCCTTGCTAATTGTTTGAGAATTAATTACCGGTGGTATGAATAATTCCGAACCGATGGTAATAGTAGAATGTACAAATGCTGTAGATGAGCTGACGCAGTGAGTACTACATATGGTTCCTTCTACAACATTTGGTATTTGTCACTCTTTAAATTACCTTTTCTGCAGTTGATAGCAATTATCAAAAGAATATTTACAGCACTTTTAGAGTAGCATGATAACATAAAGCGAGCAATGACTATATGTAATATGTCCTGGTTTCATTGTTCTATGTAGGGATGCCACACTAACATTTGACTTGACATCTCCTGAAGTATATAATCACGCTATAATCTGTTTTATTTGCGAATGACTTCTCCATTATAAAAATGCCATAAAGTTTAAACAATTGATTGAATTTCTATAGGCAAATAAGTTCTTTAATATTTTTAGATGAGTAATCAAATTGCTAATCTCTAAAGCGCCATATTTAAGAAAACATACAGTCTAATTTTCCTGACTAGGTTTCTGCAATAACAACCTTGGTTTGTGAATAGATTCCAACATGAGATAATAATAGTGCTGATGTGTGTGCGAGGTAAAATATTACCGTAAACGGATCGGCTGTATTTATACAAGGAATAAACCATCCAAATTTATAAGTAAATTAAGTTCTGTAAATATAAAATAAGCTTTTATCTTTGGACCCTAACTATTTAATGTCTAGAAACTTTATCTTACGATCTATTAAGAATACGCTAGAGATAGTAACAAGAATTCAAAGTTACTAAAAAATTAATTATGAGAGTGCAGATATCTAAATCAAGTAAGAAATATTCCCTATTTCTAACAGAAGTGTGTTAAAATAGCCGATATTGTAACCTTGCCACAGCCTGTTCCCCCCTAAATCTTAATGTGCGTTAATTTCATTCTAGACTGCACATCCATGAATGTGGTAGAAAGGAACGTTCCGTATTGTTTCCAAGTCGTATTTTCTTATGTTCGCAATTTGAAACAATGCGATGTACCTTACCTATTGAGGGGAGTTGTTAGAACAATCAGTCATACAATAGTAGATTTTGCTTATCTATGATTACAATATGTTACAAGAATGTCATAACAGAAAATTAGTTGTAATTGATCATTATATGCGACTTATAGAATCAGGAGAAATCTGGATTTGTAAATAATCATTGTCACACTTAGTTAAAGATCCTAATTGTAAAATTAAATTCAACTATCTAATTCCAAATATAATTTTGAAATCACTATCGTAAAATTGAATATGCAATACGGGGGGTTAGAATGTTTGTACTTCATAAGCCTCTGAAAATTTATATAAAATGTTAATATTAAATTTTAATTAGAGAGCACAGGCTATCTACTCCACTATTGCTTTCCTGATTAGGCCACATATTGTGATAATTTCTTGAATCAACGCATGTTGACCCTCGGAAGTTTACGACAATTAGCAAAATAGACTCGCAGTGTATTTTGTGTTTCAAATTTAATACCTACATAAATTATGGCACCCAGTGTGTAAGAGATATTTTTTTAGGGTGAGCTGAGAAAGTTTAATTGGCATCATTTAGGCCTGATTTTGGTGGAGAGATACAAGCAATAATTTTACCTTTTACATTATTTACGCTCCAGGGCGACTGATCTAAGATGATTTATAAAGTGTATTATCTTTACAGATACCAAATCACATTTTATTGTTGTAAGTGATATATAATTTGATAATATCTATTATATTTTAGCCATTATCAATAGGTCATATCTATCACACCAGAAAGGCTAATTCTATCACCATTGTCTACAATTTGATATTATTGCTACTAGCATCATTAAGAGAAAACAGCAAGCCCATCTGTGGAATATTATAAAAGAATAATTACAGTTTATATGATTACTTAGAATGTATTCAACCGAACTAATATCCGATCTGGAGTATTACACTTATCAAGGGGATCATGTTTACCCATTTAAAGATACTATAAATCTTAATCTAAAGTTAGGTGGGAATATAAGTAGGTCGTTCTCGAGTCCCATAGGGTTGGGCTTAACTAGTTTTAATAGAGAGATTGATATGGGCTTTGATAATCGCAGATTAAGAACTTTAGGAGATATTCTGGATTCAAATTCAACATCAGAGGTTCAGTCCCCTTCGCCTTATATTTTATTTGATTCAAAATATTCAAATAATTCAACACGTTACAGCTTAGATGTTAATGAGCAACCTGATTTAAGAAGAATGCTGTACCCATCTGACCATATGGCAAGCGAGAATTCGAAATTATTTGAATGCTACTATCCAGAATTTGATATTATTCCCATTACTAAGTCATGCTTGGGAAATAGTTTTCCCGTTTCCTCAATAAATGACCAAAGCATCACATGGGGACAGGAAACAGCATCAGTGGTAGAAGAAGAAAATAGAGTTATGTTAACAAAAAGTCATGAAATAGAACATTCCAGATCTGTTCCTACTTTATCATCTTGCAATGACTATCCAGGTGAAGTTGGAAATCTCACAGAGAAATTAATTAAAAAGTTTGCTAAGAAGAACCTTGATAGAATGACTGCAAACATTCAATGTTCTCATTGCGATGAAGAATTTAAATCTTATTTGGAATTATCGTCTCATATTGATACTTATAAATTGATTAGAATCCACAAATGTCCAGTACTAGAGTGTCCCTATAACTTAATTGGATTTGATAAGAAGGCATTATTGAGGCATCATGTAATTTCTTATCACTTCAACAAAGGCTCTCTTTTACCGGAATTTTATCATTATGCTCAAAAGTTATACTCTTTGATCTATAAATGTAATGACAAGAAATGTGGAAAATGCTTCTACAGAAGGGATTCTTTATCAAGACACACTAGGCTAGTTCATAATAACAAATTGAGTAAGTTCAACCAAAAGATAGCAAAAGAAGTACAGGACCAGAAGTTTAAAAAATAATTGCTAATTTTTCCAGTTTTTTTTTTCTATTGCAGCATATTCTTGAAATGAATTAGACTAAATTTTAGTATTGATATGTTTCATTATTATAGCAATCATTCAATTAAATTATTAAATTATAAAGGATATTAATCAATTGTACGGTATCCTGTTTTACCTTGAACTAATTTTTGCTTTTGTGGAAATTAGAAGCGACAATTGAAAATGCGGGTGCAAAAAAAAAAAAAAAAAAGCATATAGGAGATATCTTAAATAAATGTTACTATACACATCTTTATTGATCCTTTTAACAAATGTATTGGCCAAGAAATCTAAATTATGCTTTAATGATAATATCCTTCCATTTAGTGGATATAGAATAGAAAACCAATTCAATATGCAAACCTTTGAGAATGTGTATATTTTGTTTTATTGCCAAGAAGATCGGCTAATATCTTATGAAGAATTTGGTCAAAATATACCATGGGGGAAAGACATTCAATTTGAAAAGGCTAATTTAATTTTAGCACGGCGCAAATCATTTGTACTCAGAGAGATTCCATTCTATTTTCCGGATAATTTAGTTGGTTCGATTAATATTATAGATGATCGTGCTGAAAATATTATTTCATATCCCTTAGTATCTGATGATATATTAAATAACTGGTTGGAGGTAACTTCTAAATTAGAATTGGTTTATCATATCCCTATCTTATCAACGCCTAAATTAGAAAGTAAAAATTTTGAAAGTGCATTTGGCTGGAACAAATTTATAGATTTGAGGGAGAATTACAGTTTCTCATATGATCCACGTTCCTTAATGCAGGTTAAAATAGATCTGTATTTGAATACCTTGCATTATTTGCTCCCAATGGACAAATCAGAAATAGAAAACTTAGTAACCAAGGTTATCCTTATTTCCAAAATAATATCGATCAAACTTGCACTAAAATTTATTGAAAAAATTGACAAGTTATTTTCTCAGGAAATTTAGTATCATTCGCCAAACCTTATGAGGAAACTAAACTTGAAATAATTATAATTTATTTTAAGCAATAAACTTAAATATTTAGTGTTATTAATCTTCTATCAGTATTTCTTGTCTCTTTTTCAACATTTCAATAAATTTTTCATCTTCTTCAAAATCTGAGAGGTCAAATATAACATCGCAATTCTCAAGATTCTTACATCCCTTAAGGTCTTCCTTTTTTACTGTTATATTATGACTGTCCACAAGTTTTGAAGATGAGTTACTTAAAATAGATTGTGAATTAGTGGATAAATGTTTGAATATACTGGAAGACCTTGATGGAATTCTTCGAATACTCCTATTAACAGTTGCTTTATCTAGTAATGATTGCTTGGAATTGAAAAACTTGTCAGAATATAAGTCCTTTGTAGATGTTTGAACTAGAGTCTCAGGCATTGTTTCACTTGGCTCTATTTTTAAGTTTATCTCAGGATGATATTTTTTAAAGGTATTGCAAGAAGTTTTTAATACATCCATAGAATTACTTGAACTAGTCAAGTCCCTTTTTATCCTCGGAAGACCAACCGCTTTTCTTTTGAGTCCCATATGTGTAATAAAACTATCTCTATTCATAACTGTGTTACTATTCTCATACTCAACTTTTAATGAGATACCAGAAGTTGGACTGCTTTGAGTTTTAATCGGTCCCCTCTTAAATGATTTTGAAACATCTCTTTCATACATTAATAGTTTATCTACTATCTCTATCAATAGTTTATTATTATTTAACTTGAACAGGTTGCCTTCACAAAGCTTAGTTCTTAAAACATCAACCTTATTTCGTGTTTCAAAAAAATCACTCATAATCAATATATTATCATCATTTAAAACCTCTATTTTATTATTCAACTCGTAAAACTTTAATTTACCATCATTCCACCTCTTATCCTTTTGAAATATACGATCTGAATATAATATTGAAAATTCATGGACTATAGAATGTTGTAGCACATTATCGGACATCTTAATTTAGAAGAAAACATAGGATATACACTACACGCGAAATACTCGTATTCTTTTATATTTCTATTTACATAAATTATTAGCTCTTAATTATACAGGATCATAAAATGGTAAACCCAATGCACTTAAAAGGTTTCTAGCTTGCTCATCCGTTCTAGCAGTAGTCTTAAATGTAATGTGGAAGCCAAATAAATTTGGAAACAATTCCTGGAAGTTTTCAATTTCTGGGAAATACTTCACGTCTTCTGGTTCGAGACCAAAGGTAATATTACCATTATTATCACCAGAAGTATTTTTAATACCTTTAAAGGTTCTTATTCTTGGCAAAACCAATTCAGTTAGAGTAGATAAAAATTGAGTCATATCTCTGCCAGTTAATTCTGCTTTACACCCGCATGGCCTTCCAACTCTACATTTCCAAGGTAAAATATTTGACTTATTGTAAATTTGCTTTGCTTTAACATTGGTAATTTGGGCTATTTGTAATCTGGTAGAAATATTCAACCAATTTGTTTCCAATGCATCAGAATTGTAAGCATTAATAGATATAGAAGTAAGTTCTGGGATATTTTTATTTGTTACTGGATGGATATCTCTAGTTGCACGACTTAATCCTTTTGGTTTTTTGAGGTTACGGTATAACTTATATGGAGAGTCAGTACCCCATGATCTTCTCTTGTTTCCTTGAATTGATTCAGCTCCATACTCAAAATTGTGTAATAATAAATCAGATTTTAAAGTATTGTCATAATGTTCCTTAACCCTGTCTTGAGATATTTCAGTAGGTCTATAACCTACAGATCTTATATCATCTTTTGGAATTAACAAACCTTGGTATTTTGGTTTCAATGCTGCCTTTTTTATAGGTACTAAATGATGAACAGACTCAACAGTTGAATATCCCGGTTTTCTAATAGCTCCAAAACTAGAAAAATGACGAATAAATTGATTTCTCATATCTGTTTTGATGAATACTCTGAAAAAGTATAAGCTTGGATTTTCAGTGAAAAATTTTGGCGATCTGAACCTATAACTAAATTTACGCTCTAAAAAATTCATCATAGTAAATTTGAGAATATAATGCTTAATTGTTTATGATAGTTATTCTAAGTTAAAATCAACTAGAAATACAGTATCAGATGCGATTTGGACTTCCTAGTGACTACGATATAGAACCTGAACTCCATTATAAACCTTCATTTTATGTAGAGATTTTTGACTCTAAGCCGAACAATAGAGATCCGCTTCTAAAATTTAATAATCATACTAATACAACAAAACATGAGCATAAAAGTTTATCTTTCAATATATTTAAGAAATCATTAAATCAATATGTTGACAATGTCTTTAAAAGTAACTTAGAAGTTGATGAACAAAAGAAGGAGCTTTTGAATGCCTCCCATGAAAAAATGAAAGCGGTAGTATCAATCAATTTAGAAACTATCTCTAAAGAACTTGAAAAGAGGTTGCAGATACAAGCTGACGAAGTTGATCATATAATCAAAGAAGATATTAGACGGAAGAAATTAGAAGAAGAGAGAAAAAAGAAATTAGAAGAGGAGAGGCAAAGGAAGATATTGGAAGAGCAAAAGAAAAAAGAAGAGGAAGCTAAAAAAATTAGAGAGTTGGAAGAATTTGAAAGAAAAAAGAAAGAAGCGGTGCTCGAGAAACTTAAGGAAGAAAGAAAGAAGAAAGAGGAAGAAGAGAAGCGTGAAAAGAAAGAAAAGGCTATAAAAGAGCGGTTAAAAGATGAGAATGAGAGACAAGAAAAACTAAAAGAAGATCAAATTGCGTCCAACAAAAATAAAATCGAGGAAGAATTTTTAAAATATAAAGCAGAGATCAAAGATATTAAAAATGATATTGTATTAAAACTTAATGAAAATAAAGAATTAAAAAAATCAGTTAATCAATTGAAAAGAAAGATTAATCCAAAGTTCGGACAATTATCTAACTCAATGCTGCAGTTAGTTAAGATTAATAATGAAGTAATTGAGCTAATTGCTATGTCTAAGAATGCAGATGCTTTGGCTTATAAGTGGATTCTTAATTTTGTTGCAAAGGCAATTGTAGACCAGGCAGAGACAGAGGTAATCGTGCAACCTGCAGCTGCTTTACCATTATCGAAACTTGCTTGTAGTTTACTCCACACATTCCCAGAATTTGAATATTTTCTTACTGCCAGATTTGTGAAGAAATGTCCTTTTATTATCGGGTATACTTGTTCGATAGATTCCGAAGAAGGAAGAGCACGAATGGGATGGAAACGAAAAGATAACAAATGGGAAGATGATGTAAAATATGATGAAAGAGTTTCTGGAATATGTACAGTTTGGGCAGCAATGACTAAAGAAACTGATTATCCACAATTGACAAGATATTCTTTTGAGGCTTCTTGGATATTTTTAGCCAGATTGTTAAACATAGAGAAATATTTGCTCAGCAACACACATTTTTCTATTGTAAGTAATTGGTGGGAGGCTTGTGCTAAGTACTTCTTACCGAAGTATGGCAGACAAGCTTTAAAATTACTAAAAGCTGTTTCAATTGACTGGACTAATTCGGTTGCTGATAAAAAATTTCCAGCTGCTGCAAGGTTGCTAATATTAGGCGAGGACTGGTTACAGAACAATAGGATAGATTCCATTAAAGAAATGGAAAATACATAATATTTATTAGCTGATATAGAACGTACTACTCATATACATCGTATTCATCTGATAAATTGTTTTCTTCATCAGACAGTTGTTCTTCAGTATAATTTATTTGTTTCATTAGCCTTGAACTTTTTCTAGAAGGAGCATGATCAGCAATGGATTCTGCATTGCGCTTCTTTATCTTACGACTTTTGGTTGAGTTACGCGTCTTTTTCGATTGTGTACTAAGTTGGATATCATCAATAATTTTATTTTGAGTTTTTGTAAAATTCCTCTTTATCAACTTGTGTAATTCAGCTTGGAGTGATTCTGGCAAAAAAACCTTAGTGATCACATTTTGTACTTCGGAGGCGTTTGCCATGGGCTCAAAAATATCATTAGGTAATTTAAGCTTTCCTGGCCATGTTTGTATGGGCCAATTCTTCAAATCACTATACTCTTTTATTATGAATTGTGATAATTCAGCTACTCGGTATAAATTCAGGGCTTTGCTAATAAGCTCTTCAGATTCGTAATTGGAAATTTCTAAAGTTGCATCTTTATATTGCTTAACCCTACTTGCAAAATAATAAAGCATGGATATGTTATCTGAAGTTGAAATCAATGATATGAAAAAAATAATGAATTTCAGGATATAAACAAAAGCTTCAAGAAGATTTCTATCTCCACCTTCATCTACTAAATTTTCAAAATGCTCATGATGGGCAAGTATGTGTATTATTCTAACCAAAGCTTTTTCAACTTTCATTGAATTCTTAGCAACCTGCTTTCTGTGATAAGAACTTATCCAAATTGAAGCATTCATTTTTAGCTCCTTTTTGGTCTCCAAAGCACAGAAAAAAATAGTTGGTAGAAACCTCTCTGAAATATTATCATTTACCAAATTCTTTTCGAGTTTTGATAAAAAGCAGTACCTCACATTATAATTTAAATCCGTTAAGAGTAAAGTTAAACGTTGAATAACTGAAGGGTATATTAATTCATTGAATTCAGGAATCTTGCACAACTTTAATATGAAACATCCTGCCAGAAGCCTTAATTTCAGTTTATATATTTCTGGAGTTGGCCAGGATGGTGATTCGCTACTTAATAGTTCACCTCCATTTCCAATAAATGAAACCAATAGTTTTAAAATAGGTATCGATTGCTTCGACATTTCGTCCTTCTCTTTTTCAGTATTTGTACTATCTTTAGATACAATTGAGCGAATTCTGTTAACCAAAAACTTCATAGCTATTATCTTTTCATACAAAATTAGATGCTTTTTATATTCAATATGCAACAGCTCTTCATCTATCCATATATTTGTCTTATCTAGGGGACCCTCATCCATACACCTGTTTTTTAGAAGGACTTCTTTGACCAAAATCGCTGTAATATCACTTATTTTATCTTCCAACAAAGCTGGATCCAAAAGAAGAATTTCAGCTAAGACAGATATGTGTGTAGAAAATTTTTGACTATTCAAATCAAGTGGGTAGATAGAGTTAACTATTGCGGAGCAGTAGATTTCCTTCTTATCGCTTAAACCCAATATTTTCATAGCGTATTTAGCTTCGATTGGCGAGTTGTCTATAGCAATTCTCTTCAAAGCTTCTGAAAAGTTAATATCATTGGGGTATAATTTTGTATAATTCTGAATGAAATGATAAACTGTCTTCAAATTTTGATGCTGTAGCATTCCCTTATTATTATTAATTATAATACTAGCTAAATCATCAAAACGCCATTTTAACACATTTGGAATAGATATAGATATATTCTTAAGTAGCTCATTTGCTATTTGTGCCCACTCATGTTCGAAATTTTTAGAATATTGAATAAACTCATCAATATTTGATCTATTATAAGCTAAAATCGATCCTCGGTATAATAGTAGCTTAAAGGTACCAACCATATCCAAGGTAGAAATAATATTATTGTCATCTGGTGATGAAATGGTATTTGAGTCATTTAACCTTTTTAGTAATTCTTTAAGAGAATCACGAACCTTGTCGTACTCTGATTCTGACGATATACATGTCATAATTAAAAATTGTAGTCTTGAATTGTTTAACTTAGAAAATCTCTCTAAGCACGCATGAGAATTAAATCCATCTGGTATAGTGGCACTTAGCCAATTAACGATTCTATCCAATCTCAACAATAAAGAATCACGAGTAAGTATATTAGTAGCCTTTGAATTTTCTTCTTGTAATGATGAATTTTCTTTCTCCTCAACAACATAATTTTGACTAACTCTAACCTTAGAAGTAGTTTCAAGAAAAGATTGCAACGCATTTGAAACTTGTTGTTGACGTTTTTGAATAGCAAAGAATGTTCTTTTTGCTTTTTGATCTAGACCACTGTAAAATCTCAATATCCTTTCGACTCTCATAGATGTATTGTTTTCGAAGATTGGAATGAAGTGTTCAAATACACAAAAGTCAACTTCAGCATTTATACTTTTATCATTAATATATACTAATGCAAGTATTTGATTAGGTATGTTTTTCATTAAATTTTCTAGTTTTGCTATTTCTATTTCTTCGAGGTGCCCAAAATCTATCGCTTTACCTTCAATAACTTTCAACATAAACAGATCATACATATGACCTAACATCCTAATCGCAGTCTTCCTGATTTCCGAGTTCTTTTCTCTAGTCAAATGAAGTAACGTACTGACAATGTCTTCATGGCATACTTTATTGATTAACAACTCGAACAGAATATCCTCAATTGATTTACATGCCGATAATCTAACTTTTTCATCTGTATCTAACAAACACTTGTGAAGACATTTCCTAACAGATACGCAAATATCGTACGTCTTAAAAGGCTGTATTTTCACTATTCCAGGAAGTAGTTCAATCCATTTTTTCCGTACTGCCGGACATATGTCTGTAGTTTTTTTTAGATAATTACACCATGTAGTTTTATGGCTCACAAAAAAATTAACCCTGGTTGTTACAGTCCCCAAGGATATATTAACAGACCCAAGAATCTTACCAATAGTTTCTGTAGCTAATTTACGTAAGTATTCATCATCAGCATTGAATTCGTCATCAAGAAGACCCATTACCGAACTAAGCAATTCAGGGATACATTTCCATATTTGAATTATCGTATTATGTAACTTTCTAAGAGCTAGAACAGCATTATCATACTTGTATTTTTCTGTTTTAGTCAAATTTTTGATGTCCTGTTTCGAAAGGCTAATTGTTGACGAATTCTCGTATATTTGCTCTGAAAAAAGTTGAGCAGCAAGACGTGACATACGCTCTAAGTTGGCATCACAAATTTGAATTGAGAGAAGTAAGCCAGAATTAGAAATATTTGAGCTATTTCCTAAAGAAGTGCCAGATAAATCGAACGAAAACCTGTCTAAGATAAGCTTCAATATGGCATTGGGTATATGATCAGATTCAGATATAATCTCAGAAAGAACATCAGATATCAATGGCTCTAAATTTCTAGGTAAGCCTACTTTTGAAATGTCATAGAATATGTCAAATATCAGTACCATTAAGTCTTCAGCATTTGGTAATTCAGTAATCAAAATTATTGACCTTACTTCAGCTAGCCTTTTTAATAAATAACATCTCTGGTAGTAATACTGGCTTTCTTCATCGTTTAATTCCCTGAATTGTCTGAAAATTGCCATAAATATTTGAGCCAATTCATCTGTTGTAAATGGTGCATTTGGTGCGGTGATTCTTAATATATCAGAAATACAACAACATGTGTATGCTTGAATTCCAAGGTTAGAATGTAGAAGTAATTTCTTATTAATTAAATCTTTTTGTATCTTCTTGTAGGAGTCTAGTTCAACTTTATCTTGGTCGACTGCTGATAGTTCATCGCTTAAAGTCAGTAATCTTTTAAATAGTTCCTTATTTGAAATTGGATTTTTTATAGTACCTATGATAGGTTTATTAAATTTAAGTTTTTGGTTATTTGAACTGACAATATCACTAACCATTCTCTGATTTCAGATAATAAACAATGTTTTGATTCTATAGGTACAAATCAAAAATTAATTTACGCGTAAGCACAACATTTCAATGTGTAAATATTAAATATTTACAGTTTAGTTAATTCTAACATTTCTTAATACATTGTGACTATGAAGATCATTGATGGATTTAAAGTAGGTGATATTATAAACCAGAGACTTAGCTTCGAGGTTCCTCTTGTTTATGAGAAGCAGGAGAGTAATTCAACAATTACTGTAGTTGGCAATTTATGTCAGAAATATGACGCTACTTTGCATCTGGCTGATTTAAAAAAATTACGTCTTCCAAAAAACCCGAAGATAATGTCTTATATCCAAGGTGGGCCAGGATTTCCCTGCGCTGTCCCTTTATCGAATTCAGGGTTTACTAAAGTATTAATTGAAAAAGGATATCAAGTTTTTTTTATGGATCAAAGAGGAACCGGCTTAAGTACACCAATTGAAGTCAATACCTTTAAGAATATGGTATTTAAACATGATAAGGAAGACGATGATATATACACTGAAAGACAAGAAGATTTCATTTTGAACTTTAGAGCGGACTCTATAGTTGATGACTTGGAGTATATTAGAAAGCAATTATTAGCTGACAAGAAATGGTCACTTTTAGGTCAATCATATGGTGGGTTTTGTTGTTTTACTTATCTTTCTAAATATCCCGAAGCTCTTAAAGAAGTTTTGATTACTGGTGGGGTACCTCCGATTAATCTTGGACCTGATGATGTCTATACGGCGACATATGAAAGAACCGCAGAACGTAATATTCATTATTACAACAAATATCCTCAGGATATTAAAAAAGTTAAAAATATTCTAAATTATTTAGATAGAAATGATGTTATTTTACCTAATGGTGGTAAATTAAGTGTTGAACGATTTCAACAATTGGGCTTGAATTTTGGAGGTACTGGTGGTACCGATTCTATTCATCAAATTGTGTTTAAGCTTGATTATGACTTATCTCAGTTTGGCTTTCCAACATACCAATCATTAACTTCTATTCAGAGTGAAATGTCTTTTGATACAAATGCTATATATGCATTATTTCAAGAAGCTATATATATGGATGGAAACAACCTCAATGTTTTGGCCACGAGATGGAGCGCTGATAGATTAAGACATAGTGCAGATAAGAATTTTTCGTATTCTAAAGATTTGGAAGGTCCAATCTATTTTACAGGTGAGATGGTTTATAGATCTATGTTTGATGACTATGCCGAATTACGCCCATTTAAGAAACTTGCGAATGCTTTGCATGAGAGGAAACAATGGTCAAAACTTTATGATGTAGAAAAATTGAAGAGAATTTCTTGGGAAGATGTTCCAATTGTTGCTGCAACTTACTTTCAGGATCAATATGTTGATTTTGATTTGGTAAGAAAGGTTAAGAAAGAAATTTTTACAAACTCTAATTTGAAATTGCACATCACAAGCGAATTCTTTCATAATGGCTTAAGAGCAAATCCTGAATCTGTATTAAGTTCTTTATTTAATTTGTTGGAATGTGAAATTGACTAATATGTATTAGAAATAATTATTCGGAACAAATCCAATTCTAGATAAATCGCCGTCTTTATGTAATCCAATCATCCAGTTTTTATGCCCAGATTTGAACAATGAAGATACATTTTGAAAATCAAGTAATATTTCAATAATATCACCTTTTTTAAAAGATAAATCGCCAATTTTATCTCCATTGAAATCGTACTTCGCAACTAATTTATTCTTCTCTTGATTTCCGCTTTGGACTTTTGAAATTTTGTCAAAAAATTCATAAATTCCCTTTAGCTTATAAGATAAAGTACTAGTATCATTAGTGATGTCCGAGTTTTTTTCCTTACAATAGTGAGAAGATTCAGGATTAATTGGAGCCTTTCTTATAACATTTTTAGAATTGTTGTACAAAATTTTCAAGTTATGTTGTATTAAATCTGGCGAGAGCCTTTCTGTAAACACATCACTTGAAATTGAAGAGTCTGATACTGAGAAATCAGAGCTAATTGAGACAGTTTCTTTGTCTGATTCACTATCTGAAAAGTATATCTCATTTGGTTTCGCATTTTGTGTATTGGTATTGGCTATGGAAAACTGAGGCGTATCAGGCAAAGCCTTAAAAGCGATATTTTCTCTAGGAGGTAATGCTGGAGCTGGTTTCACAACGAGTCTTGGATGAATGTCTTCGACATCGATTTTTTTTGATGGGTAATACGTTGCTGATTTATTTAAATTAATATCTGAAAAGTTCTCAAAAGAATCCAAAATATCAGCTGATAAATAATCATTAAAAAAACCATTAATATGATCCTTGGATTTAAGGTTATGGGATTTTGAATGAAATTTTTTGTTCGTATCGCTTATAATTTTGGAGCTTAATGTACTCTTATCCTCGCTGTCGATGTCTTGTTCTATCAAGTGGGGATTTTTATCATAGATGAGAGAAAGACTGGATTCCACAATCGACTTAGCAGGTGTCATAGAAATCTCCCATTTTTCTTTAATTTCATCATAACTTGGAACCTTCTTTTCAACACCAGCCAGATGACCAAAGAAAGTCGAATAATATTGCAAGCATTTATCAATATCCAGATACGACTTCCACAAATTACAAAGAATAGTTGAAGTAATTTGATCTATAAATTCTTCTGTCAACAAAAGCGCATGTGGTAAAATAGTTTTCGTCTTCTCATTAAGCTTAGTCGATAGAGCTTTCACTTCTGCTAATTCTTCTTCCAAAGAATTGAGCTGGGTCATTTCTTTCTCAGTTAAGGGATCATTCTTTTTAATTAATTTTTCAAGTTTCTTTTGAACTTTAAGAAACTCTGAATTTTTAGAATTTCTCTTATCTATTAATTTTATCAAGTTTTTTAAATATGTATTCATTTCCAGAATCCTGATTTTTAAAGATTGGGAGTTTATAGTCCAATTTGATGTAATATTCCATTTTAGCTGTTCTATTACGGAGATGAATGTACGTAATTCATTATTCATACTCTCAATTACAACTTCTTTTTCCTTTGGATGGATTGTTGGAATTTCCTGATTGGCTAGGAACCTATCAAATTCTTCATAGGTATCCTCAATACCCTTGAAATGTAATGACTTCGTACCAATTACTTCAACAAAGAGACTAGTAATATTCAACGTACCATCAAAAACCTTTGGCCAATATGAGGTGGAAAATTTATGTACTTCATGTATTAAATATTTGAGTGCCTTAACAGATTTCTTCAAATCGTGTTGATAGTGAAGTATTAATTCATCATCCACACTATAAACTTTGGAATGTATTATTGAATCTTTAAAGCCTATTCCTTTATCTTTTATATGTGAACCGGTTTCTTTGATATTTGATCCTAATGTATTTAAATTTTTTTTAATTTTACTAGGCTTCAAATTATTGGTACTATTCTCCTTTATACTAGTTCCTATATGTGACAAGTTCTTCTTGAACTTACCCGAATTCCAATCAGAAGACATAGTAGTATATAACTAATATTCTGATCCTTTTGTATTATTAACCTGTAGCTATTTTGTTTAGCAGGAAGATCCGGAACAAGCAACATTACACAAAATTGTTATGCATTTTGAAGCATTCTCCTACATGATTTCAGTTTATCTTCAAAAGTAGAATTTCAACTTGACTTAGTGAAATTACTAAAGATACACAGTATATTAAATAATTAAAATAAGAAAAAGATAAATATTATTAGAAAAAAATGGCGTAGAATATTATCACTAAAATTGATGTACAGCCAATAACCCAATTAAAACTCAATAGATCTTCCAATTAAGTTACCTTACAAAATAGGTTCAAAGGGTTTTGATTTTAGCCAGTGAACTTTCGCGTCAGCTTCAGCATCAGCTTCTGCATTTGGTTCTCTCTTTAAGATAGGCTCAAAAGGTTTTGATTTTAGCCAATGGACTTTCGCATCAGCTTCAGCTTCTGCGTTTGGTTCTCTCTTTAAGATGGGCTCAAAAGGTTTTGATTTTAACCAATGTACTTTTGCATCAGCTTCAGCTTCTGCGTTTGGTTCTCTCTTTAAGATGGGCTCAAAAGGTTCTGATTTTAGCCAATGGACTTTTGCATCAGCATTAGCATCAGCATTTGGTTCTCTCTTTAAAATTGGTTCAAAAGGTTTTGATTTTAACCAGTGGACTTTTGCATCAGCTTCTGCGCTTCTCTTATCGTTTGTCACATGTGCAGGCATACCAGAAGTTACAAGCAAGCCACTTAAAATTATTAAAGCAAATTTCATTATACTTAGTGTAGTTAGAGTTAGATTGGAAATATTAGTTATAATTTAGCTGATATAATGTTGTTGACTAGATTTATATACTTTTTTATTAAATGGTGGAGTGCCATGTTGTTTGAAGTTTCCTTTCGCAACCAAAATCAGTAATATACACATTTCCAAAATTTTATTTCCTAAAATAATCTTGTATCTCAGCAACTTCAAACTCGAATAGCCACAAATGCAAGCCTATCCAATACAACTCTAATTTAATGTACGTATTAATAGACTTTGTGTTAGTTGATACGTAGCTTCATAAGGGAATATTCAAGAAGTTTAGGAAAAAAAAGAGTTAGAAAAACAATTTTAGTATGATACTGAGTTTGACCATTAAAATCTTATTATGTTCTAGAAGTGATTCTAAAGATTCTCCACCCTTTTCATGTGCTTGCAGTTCGTGACTGGAAATTAAAACAGGAAAAAAATCAATCTATTTTGATAACATTAATTAACAGATGAACTATAACTATAATATAATTAATAGAAATATTCCAGAAGATAAGTATATTTTTACACAAATTAGTTGGGTATAATATTAAGAAGTATATTAATATACCGGAGTATGTCATGTTCCAATTTGAAATTATCATGTTGATGATGTATAGTGTGAACGAACCAGGATCTGTCTCTGGTTGCTTTAACTAATTAGACATTATTATATCTACATATGAAAACCTTTACTAGAACTCCTGTTATATTAAGCCACTACATAATTGATCACATTTTTACACTATGTGAATTCGTACGACGATGAAAATGTAAAAGTATCAGATTTAGGGAAAGTTTTTTTAAATAAAATTTGGGTGGTCCTATATGATCCCCATATACTTATGCATTATATGAGGAATAAAGTATTTATATGAGCAATCACTCATGTTATGCTACAATGTTGGTGATCCAGTTTAGGATACGATATGCAAAGATAACGTATGACTTATAAATTGACATCCTGTGGTGAATGTATCCTACCAAAATCACGTGAAAAAAATCACTTATCTACATTGTTGAAGCTCTTCCTAAGTACAATAATTTGTGAAGTCACAGAGTAGTTATAACGCCTTAGTAATTATGAATATGATTCTACCTATGAATAGTTAACCTATGATTCACATCATAGCCTGTCCCTCCTTAATTGAAAATATATGAAAAATTTATCTAACCTTGAAGTATAAATAGGGCTAAGTTTTATAGAGAGATAGCTAGAAGTTAGCGTAGCGAATCAAAATATAATTGTGCCTTGAAATTAATATATAGCACTATGTTAAATACCAAATCTCTGATATGGAAATTGGAAATTTATTAAGTAATTATGCAATGGTATTAAATATTTAATACTTATAAAGTTGTTAGAGATCAAGATTGTATTAAGCACATAACATAGAATGTGATATGATTATATATAATTGTTGGTATTCCAGCTTAGGATATGATATCCGGGGATAACACATGACCTATAAAACGACATTAGGTTGTGAAATATATTTTATTTCATCCGACCAATGTCACGTGACACTAATACACATAATTATATTGATGCAAAATAATGAAGCTCTTACGAAATAAAGGAGAATATTTCCTGAAGTCATCGTGGCTAGATAACGCCTTAGGCAATATGAAGATGGACCGACCAATGGAATAGCTAACCTATGACTCAGCTCATCGCCTAGCCGCCTTAGTGGAAAAAGAAATGAAAAATTTTATCTAGCTTCGAAGTATAAATAGAGCTACATTTCATAGATAATTAGTATAGTTAGTTGAGCGAATCACAATACAATTGTGCCCGAAATTAATATAAATTACTATATTAAAATAGGATCTCTAATAGATTAGAAGTCAAAAATTAGTGTTAATTAAAAATGAACCCAGCTGCTGAAAATTACAAAAGTTACCGAACTTCTGATGAGAACTTTATCGATATTTATGAGAGTAAACTTCAAGATAAAGACGACATTCAGGAACTATTAGCCGCTCTTCAAAGATTAGAACTCTCCGAAAAGAATAAGGACTTAGTCTACAAACTTATTGCTAAAAATGATACCGAAAGGAATGAACTAAGTAAAAATGACAGACTCGAAAGCGATGAGTTAGCGGGAGTAAGATACTCTGCTATCCAAGCTGCGAGAGAATGTTACGAGGTCTACTTTGAAGATCTACCAATTGTCTCTGAAAACGACATCAATTCAATTGTAGAACTAAGTAAAGCTATGAACTTAGTAATTTTTGATTATCCTGGATTTGAATTATTGCTACAAAAGGACCATCCAACTAATGATGAGTTAAAATTTGCTGAATTTATCGATTCAACATCACACTTAGTTGTATGGTATGATACTTTCCGTTCAACACTAGCTCGTAATATGAGAGGAAAATTAAAAGAATTATCCATCGCCAAAAGACCAGCTATTCTTACTTTGAACAGAGTCTATGATTTTGTCATTGAGAACAAAAGCAAGTATACAACAAATTTCTTCAAAACTTCAATGGAGAAGAAATACTTGAAATATAAGGAACAAAATAAACACATTAAAGATACAATCAAATATCTTACAAATGAAAAGAAAATTGATCCAAACTTGGAAATTTTCTGGAACAATAATTATGAGTTTTTGTACCTTATCTATCAAGATATAAGACGTTCCAAAAGAGCAGTTGATTTATTCGCAAAGAAATTGACTGCCGCTTACGAAGCTAAACAGACCGTTCTTAATTATGATGAAATTGCAGGAGACTTGTGGAATGAATGTGAACTTCCTGAGATTATGTTTAAAAACAATAATTTTGGCAGCAAATCGAACTCGCAAAAATCTCCACAAATTTCTCAAATGCCTGAGAAACTAACAACAAATAAAAATAAACAATAACTAGAAATACTCCACTTGGCAAAGACGAAACATGGTGAAGAAGAAAACTTAGAACTAGAAAACTTACTAATAGAATCTAGAAAACATTCTGTTTTATTCGAACGAGACTTCATCTTTGACAGTGGATCATCTGTCACTATAGTAAATGACCTAAATCTTCTACTGAACGCTACCTTCATATTATCAAAAAGAGAGAAACAATTCTACGTTGCATCATCTGCATTACTTATTGCAACTGCAAAAGGAGATCTTAAATTTAAAGTTAAAGATCATGAGTTTATCATCAAAGATGTATACTACGCTCCTTCATTACATCAAAATTTGATCAGTCTTCAAAGTTTTCCATCTGATGAATTCTCTTGGTTATTCAACAATGACCAACTTATTCTCATAAACAAGAAAACTAAAATGGCCTTCAATGTGGGACAGAAAGATCCTGATGGAACGCATTACCGTAGCATTCCTCCACCCATGATTGTTAGTAAGAATGTTAAGCAAAGCGTAATCGAATACCTACATGGAAAACCTAAAGATTACCTGAGAAGGTCAATAAACTTGGTTTCTGATGAATTACTTGATGACTCACAGTCACTAACAATAATGAGTAAGGAACATAAGATTGCAAATCCGTTTCAAGCAAAGAAAGATCTAATGTATTACCATTTGATGGGTAACCATATGTCCTTCGAGAGTCTAAAAATGGCTATTCAAAACAAGTCAATAAAATTAACTAAACCAGTTACATCAAAAGATGAAGAAGATGTTAAGCAATGTAGAGAATGCCTCGCTGTAAACATGATAGAAACTTCACACAACCGATTTCATTACCGTGCAACTAGGAAATTATATAGGGTCCATTCTGATACCCTAGGAATTTTCGTACATCAAAAGAAGAAGCATTATATCACCACTTTAATAGATGAATATTCTGGATACACATCTACTATATGGTCAGAAAACAAAGCTATAACTCAGTCATTGATAGAGAAAATAAATATTTGGAATAATAAGTTTCCAGGCATCAGTGTTGCATTTTTTAGAACAGATAATGCACCTGAAATGCCCACTCAAAGCCAACTCCTACCACTTGGAATTGAAAGAGACAAAATAGCACTGTACAGTCCTGAGTTGAATGGAGTTAGTGAAAGAACTAACCGCGATCTCCTCAAGCATCTTAGAAAAGCTATTTTACCTATACAGCATAAGAACGTATATCATCTCATACCTCAATTAGTGGACTATATTACACACATGAGAAACATGACGCCAATTCGCTCAAAAGGTGGCAAATGTCCCCATGCGTTGTTTTATGGTGAAGGATACAACTTTAACCCAGTTCAATTTGGCTTAGACGTCATCGTAAATATACGAAATGAGAATAAGCTTAAAAGGAACCAGGGTGATTCGAAAAAATTACAACCCTCTATAGCACATGGTTTTTTCATTGGATACTGCACCGACTCAATTGTCTATCGGGTAATTCTTTGGGGTAATAACAAATTTAAGGAAACAAATACACCCAACGTGCGATTTTTGAACACGATGGATTACATCCACTATTATCTTTCAAGATTAAACTACACAGAGACTTATGAAGCAGGAAAAAACTACAAAACTGTAGACAAGTTACTTCAAAAGATAAACCAAGAACATATTGCAACGCTAGCACAATATGACAAGGAATCTAACTCCAGTTTTGAGCATGACCAAAATGAAAATGCAGTCGACCATCTAAAACTTGACTCAAACGAACATATTTACAAGGAATCTAATGATTTATATGCCGAAACTCATGAGATATCCAATATAGGTGTACCTAATCCAGTACAGCCTAATTATACAATGGTGCTTGATACAAATAATAGTGGTGAGTACGAAACGTACATACTGGACGAAAGTACTGATGACTCAACCGATGGATCCACATTAGATCAGCTACCAGAAATAAAACAACTCATTGACACAGATCTACCTACACAGCTGCTGCATATAGGCAATGCAGAAGGAGAAATTGACGTCACACATGTACCTTCAGATAATACTCAAATTTATTCAGATCCCATCACTGAAATAACTACAACTAATGAGCAACCTCCAGATGAGCAACCTCCAGATGAGCAACCTCCAGATGAGCAACCTCCAAATGAGCAACCCCTAGACGAACAACCTTCAGATGAGGAACCTTCATATAGGACCTATTCTGAAACAAATGAACCATCTGAAGATGAAACCTTATTACATCCGTTGACTGAGAGAGACGTCTCCAGAAAGCGAAAAAGGACATTAGAGGATTTACCTAGTGACGAAAGCACAAAATTTAGAAAGCTCACTCGATCTCAACCACTTCTCAGAAAATTCCAAGTATGGAAACATACAAAGTACGATAACGACCCAAAAGTAAGAAGGCAATTGAAGAAACTTCATATTGATGCGATTCATGCGGTGTACAGACATGTCGATCTTAGAAATCCTGACTGGAGAGCTTCGATCGATCGTGAACTAGCAAGTTTCCGTAAACATGATGTTTACACTGAAGTATATATCCCACAAGGAATAAAGCCTATACCTACAACATGGGTTCACGTTAAAAAACCAGATGATTTAAAGAAGATGGGATACAAATCCCGTTGCGTGGTACAAGGTTTTCGACAGATTGCGGGGGAAAACTATGACACATCTAAAGTATCGTCACCTGTTATTGAACTCACAATTGTCAGATTGTTGACCGCTATCGCCGTTGAAAACGATTGGCCCATACATCACTTAGACATATCCTCAGCATTTCTTAATGCAGATCTACAATCAGACAAACCAATATATGTTAAACCACCTATTGGTGCAAACGTTCCACGGAATAAATGTTGGCTCCTAAAAAAGGCCGTATATGGAATGAAGCAAGCTGGTTACATGTGGTACGAATGTATCAAAGATGTCTTGTTATCTCTTGATTTTCAAGCAGATACTGCAGTATCTGGTATGTTCACAAAATTCTTTCCTTTGGGGGGAAAATTGATTGTAGCATTATATGTTGACGACTTGTTTCTCACATCATCTAACAAAAATGAATTGAGCAAATTCAAAAAGGAACTTGAAAAGTTTTTCGATTTAAAAAACTTCGATGACATCACAGAGTACCTGGGAATTGAATTTATCAAAACCGATAAAGGCTACAAACTTAGCCAAGAAAAG
>JAKVQU010000110.1:0-37984 GCA_030462985.1 Schwanniomyces sp. yHRVM31
CTAAGTACATTGTTTGGAGATTCACCCAGGTGAACAGATCAGGATTAAACATTTATCCACATGTTGCTCAAGCAACTGATACATCTAATATTCAATTGGTTTTTGGTGCTGTGAAAGAGACAATTTTGGAAAATTCTTTAAAAGATACTGGTCTCTTATAATAGGGTTGAACGAAGGGTTCTCTATAAAATTCATTATTTTCATTTTCTGATGTTGCGAAGCAATTAAGTCTTCAGAACTAATTAATTTTCATATTTATTCATTTATAAGATAGGATTAAATAATACATAAATTGAATATTTTATCTATACAGTTTCGAATTGTGAATTTTCTGACTTGCTTCTGACATAATGAAGGTTAAAATTACCTCTACCCCTGCCTCTTCCTCTGCCTCTTCCCCTGCCTCTTCCTCTAACAGAACCTCTTGAAGAATCCCTTGATACCCTATCACTTGATTGTTCCTTCAACTCTTTGTTCTCATCATTCTTGTCAATTTTTTCATCTGAACCATTTAAGTTTGGAGAAGAATCTTTAGAGGTATTATCTGATTTATCAGGAATATCGGACGATTTTCCTTCAACTTTATTAGTCTCTGGATTTGGACCCTCTGAAATTGTAGGACTACTTTTATTTCTTATATTGCGCTTTATATTATCGTCGGAAGGTTTTTCAGTTGACTTCTTACGCAGTTTATCAAGAGATTTGTGTTGGTGTAAATTTTTAGTATTCTTATTTTTAGAAAAGTCTTTAACCTTCTGTGCATCGAGAGTTTGAGAAGCTTCTCTAGGAGGAGTTGTCCGCTCGTTAGGGCGGGAGTCTAATTTTCCTTTATCTGATCCCACCTTGTTAGTCTTCTCTCCTCTTTTACGGCCATTTTTGTTCCTAACATTAGAGTCATCCGAATTACTTTCACGATTCGATTTAGTTCTAGAATCACCTTCAATTTTAGTCTTATGATTAATGCGCTTGGTTGTACGAGGTTTTTTAATCAATTCGTTCAAATGCTTCTTAAAGTTTGGTCTTTCCTCCTTAATAGCTTCTGTAGTACCTTCCGTTTCATCTATAGCAGGAACATCCTTACCAGATGATTGATTGGCGACACTACTATTTTCATTTTGTTCTTCCTTTTTTTCTTCTTTATTGGCTGGTATTTGATTGGAAGATTCTTCATCTTTGTTTATTTTACTTTGATCTTCCACAATTTGCTCATCACTAGCTGTTTTAACATTTTTCTCTCCATTCTGTGGAGATTTTTTCTTCAATATAACAGGTTTTATCACTGGTAGCTTTTTATTGGGCATTCTCCCTGTTTTCTTACTGCCTTTATCACTCATATGATTGGAGCCACCACCTTTTGAGCTCAACATATCTGCAAGACTGATACCATTGTTTGGAGAATATATCGAACCGGATACCTCTTCTTTCTCTTTACTTGCTTTGGTTGCCGTTTCTTCTTTCGCCACAGAAGACACAGACGGCCTCTTTAATAAATTAATAGATGATCTCCGAGAACGTGGATCGCTTTGTGAGGTTCTTCTAGAGGTAGGATCATTACTGTACCTTCTATGTTTTTCTTTTTCTTTTTCTTTTTCTTCTTCCTCAATAACTGCTCCCAATGTTTTAATAGTGGTGTGGTTAACTGCAACTAATTTCTTTTCGATTTCATGCTGTTTAGCAACAACATCAACAGGTTTTGCAGCACCAAAAGGATTGACTTTTGGCTTGTGAGGAGCTGCAGGGGGTGGAGTGGGCTTTGCCAAAGTCTGGAAATTGCGATTTTTTAATGATGCTTTCTCCACGCTATTCTGGATATCCTTAATAGCTGAATTTAACGAATCAGAGGTTACGTGCGGAACATTCTCTTGATTTGATTGACGTGTTGGTTGGTGAGTGTGTTTTCCGGAGATAAATTCCTGTTCAATTTTCATTATCTCTTCCTCATGCTCCTTTGCAAACGAAATGCAATATTGAAAATCTTCGAAATCAGCCAAATCCACCATAACCCTTCTGCTAGCACGGTAATAGAGATCCTGCCATTTTAGTACCTTGGCTAAATCCAGACTAGAATGTAACTCTACAAATGCAATTTTTCTAACAATGTGGGTTTCAAGGATATCTGTTGATGGATCAACTGTAATTTTGCACTTTACGTAAGGCGTGTATCTGCTTTTAAATAGATCATCGATAAAGGAGTCACTGCATGTCACAGGTAAATTCAGTAACTTGACAATATATGGCGCCAGGTATTCTTGTATGGTACTATGACGTGAATAAGAGTGTCCAAATCCATTTGCCGACGAATTGTGGCCGAATTGGTCGTTGGAGTACGAATAATTGTGTCTATTCTTCTCAATTGGTACAGAAATTGATGATAAATCTATATCATCATCAGCCCAAGATCCACCAAACGCTAAATATTAGTTAGTAATCAACTGGATATATAATCATTAATAAATACTTACATTCGTCAGTAAAGAACTCCTGCAATGTCATTTTCTTTGGAGGTGCTGTAAAATGTTGTTAGTTTCTCGTCTAATTTTCATTGAAATCATGTATATTTTTTAGAAATAAATACTTACCCATGATTAATCAAAGACAATAAATTGCTATTCTATGATACTTTGATGAATTGATCCAAATAACTAAGGAATAATTGCCTGTTTGTGTGTATACACTTTAAATTGGTGACGTACAAAATGTAACATAGATGGAAATTGAGAAGGTCACGAGATTTTCTACGTTATCAGTCGTCCATTAAGATGTCAACTTTATATCTTTAAGTACACCTATATATACTATAAGTCAGTAAAATTATCATATTGAGCACGCCAGTTTGCAAAGAAACCAGAAAAGAACTTAATACCTAAACCAATATCCTTGGTACCTACAGTAGCTCTAATAGAGTGCATTGATAATTGCGGAATTCCTAAATCAATAGTTCTTGCACCAGTTTGGAGAGAGATTGAAGGGCCAATGGTACCCCCTGATCTGCTATCATTACGGATATGGAAATATTGCAATTCATCCCCGTTCAATTTTGCGAGTTCTTCAACTAATGCTAAACCTGTAGAATCCGTAGCCATGTGACCATTTGGGTCTAAAGCAATAGAAATTCCCTTGTTAGGAACAGGCTTGTGGTGCTCTAAGTATACACTAGAGAAGTTTGGATTGAGCAAGTGCGTAACATCAGCCGATAAGATAATGGTGTTTGCATAAGCTAATCTCAATTGCGCTTGGATGTCTAATCCATCTGGGTTATAATGCTTTGAAGAAATAACTCTGGTAATAGTCAGTTCAACAAGACCACCTTTGATACCTTGACGAGTGGCAGAGCCAATTTCTTCGTTATCAAACAAACCTACCATTGAAAAACTGTCAGATTTCAAAAGCTTGTCGGTATCGGCTTCTAATAAAGAGTAAATAGCAGCGAAAGAACAAATTCTGTCATCGACACGAGGAGCAAAAACAAATTCCTTCTTCAAACCACCCTTAGTACCCTTTTGGACATCATATAACTGTAAATCCCATTGAACGATATCAGAAACCTTTACATTTGCACTCTTTGCAATAAATCTCAATAATGAGATTGGATGCTTACCGTACAATGGGGAAGATTTTTCCTCTTCAGTAGCTGGTTCTTCTTCCAGAGAAGCAAATCCAACTACCGGAACAGCTTGTGTTTCTTTGTTGAATGGCCCAACAGCTGGTGTACCAAAATGTGGGGCTAAAGTTGGAATATGGGCAATTGGATGAGGAGTAGAATCAACTAATTTCTGACTAATCTTTCCAGTAGATTGGTTCTTAACCAATAATCTACCACCAACACCTAAATCTCTATCCCACCAAACATCAGACAAAGCTCCGGCGTAAGGAGCCACACCCAATAACTCATAACCCTCGACCTTTTCTTTGGTAGAGTTTGGTTTTAATACCACGGTCAAGGAGTCCACATGGGATCCAATTATACCCACTCCTTTTTCAGCAGTCCAATCTTCACCCACGACAAATGCTGTTAAAGCAGTACCGTTTCTGTATGTGTAGTACTTCCCTGGTGTTAATGAATCCCATGAGTCTTTCTCAGGAAGGTATTTGAAACCCTTTTCCTTCAATTTATCAACAAAATATTGAATTACATGATATATTGTCGGGTTTTCGTAGGTAAACTTAATATATTCGTCAGCATAGCTCTCAAAAAACTCATCTGTGTACTTGTTAGAAGTTGATACTTCTTGCTTCTTTACAGGCTTTGTTTCTGTTCTGCTATTATCAGTTTTGGCATTTTCTATTCTGTTCATAGCTTCTGCGAGCTGAGAAAGAATTGTTTCTATATTAGACATTATAAGAGTAGTTGAGAATATTAGTGTTATCAAAAAGTTCTTGATGTTAAATTTAGCGGTATTATATGGCAGTATATATAGTTTCTATAGATAGCTCGAAATCGCAGGAAGCTATTGCCTATCTCGGAAGCGGCACCAGCTCACGCTGAAGTTGCGAATGATGATGTTAACTATGACGGAATTAGTTAGTCGGCTTTTCAGATGCAAATGTGGCTGCAACAATTAATGGTAACACAACACTGACGTCGGCATAAACCTTGACGGACATTGCATCAGATTTGATTTTACCCCAACTGACTGCTTCATCCGGTCTGGCACCAGCGTCAGAACCATCAAACTCTTGACCGGTATTGATATAGACAGCATAATCTGCACCGTTACGCATTAAACAAGCGTTACAGATGTGGTGCTTAATCAAACCACCACCCAAGATCAACATACCTGCTCTAGAAGCAGCCATGGACATGGAATTGATCTTTCTGATATCGGCAACAATGTCTAATCTCAATTGTTGTGGCGAAGCTTTGAAGGTGTGGAAGAACAACATGTCACCAATAGAACCATCAGTTAAGGCAGGACAGAAAATAGGAATTTTGTTTTTGTGAGCCCAGTACAATACTGAGGATTCGTCATTGATTTCCTTACCAAGACGGTCGATTAATTTCGATGGTGTCCACACAGCAGGAGAGTCGGCATTAAGAGCTTCAGCACCTAATTTCTTTGCGGCTTCTTCTTGTTCTTCTAAACATTTATCTAATATTGGAACAATCCATTCTTCGAATTTACAATAATTGTCGTTTGGCACTAATAAATTACCAATTCTATTCATACCTTGGTCTCTTAAACCTTTACCTGGTAAACTAAATTCACCCATGTATGTTGGGGCAAGAACTTTGATCAAATCTTCCTCAATACCACCAGCACTGGCAACAATAGCACTGACCATTTTATGTTGGACTAAATATCTTAAGGTGTCCCTTAAACCGGATGAAATCAAATTGGAAGTGTAACCCATAAAAATGGTGGTCTTTTGGTATCCTTGATTATCAAATTCTCCAGTTCTTTCATGTTCTGGTAACTCGTCCCTGTGTTTACCTCTCCAAGTTCTCATTCCATTAATAATATCACATGCCTTACCAACAGATGATGCTTGGAATCCCATAGTCTTCATAGATGAGATCATATCGGTAGCTCTCATATTGTAGGCAGTTTCTTTCGAGTAGTCAATACCTTTAACTTCTACAAAATCCTCTGGGACTGGTACAGACTGTTTTAACACAGCATCTGATGCTAAAGCAGGTAATTTTCCAGTTTCTGACATAGTTTCTGATATAATTATTTTATTATATTTGATAGTGAAAATTTAACATGATAAAAAATTTCGCACAGTCCATATCTAGACCATATTGGAAGATTGCAGATTTTATTATCTGATAATTTACTTCTGCTTTTGCGGATAATATGGGCTAATGACTTTGAAGAGATTTATAGGATCAAAATTCTATTGTTAAATTAGTTTCCCATATTCAAAGAAGTATGTATCTTACAAAAGAAAATTATAATAAATAGTTGTAAATTCTTGTATTGTAAATAGATAATTGAAAATAAACCACACTAATGAAATACTACGTTGAACATCATTTCCATTAAATGAAGTATTATTACTTTATGGTTCGTTTCATATGATGGTAATTGCTTGAAAGTTGCATAATGGAAAGAAATATAATAGGTAGAACTAGTTCCACAACTCAGTTTCATCGTGGTTATATTCAATGTCACTCATTTTACTATTCCTATAGGTAATAGATAAAATATGCATTAATTATGAACTCTATTGCTCACTAATCTTTAAACTCTTTCTCTAACTTCTGGAGTCCAGGAATTGCATTTTGGCTTTGCGGTATTATATGGAACGTATGCACCTGAAGTACCTGTGAGGTTCATCTTGTGTCTTTCTGGCATTGGGTAGGCTCTAGTAGTCAATTCTTCACCTTGTAACTTGTTTGGTGGAGTGTTAGTACCATAACCTAACCAGTAATGCCAGCCTGGTTCAACCTTAGACATGTCAATACCCCAGTCTGCATATTCAACCCATCTGGTTCTTAAATGAATTTCCTCTGGAACATCAGTTTCGTAGTACTTGTTGCCGAAGTCATCGGTACCTACTAACCAACCTCTTTTGGTATCATTGTGTTGGTGGATTTGCCAAGCAGCTCTCTTTAGACCGGAATGGTAAATATTCTTGATAGTACGAACAATAGAGGTAGACATATTGAATGTATTTTATGTATATATCAATATAACACTGTTATTATGTCAAGCTTTACAAAAATATAAACCAGGAGCTCTTGATTGGTGAAAATCTCAAGAGAGAAACGTCACGTGATTTTTCTTCAGAAAAACTCCTTCGTAGATCCTATATCAAAACGTTCGTTTTTGAGTACTTATTTTTGCAGTGTATTTCCAGCTTGCAAGTAATATTAATTTTTGCTTTGAGCATAAAATAGCGTTATACATTAACATTCATATATTCGCATTAAATTTACAGAGAATACAATACAACTAGACGCTCTATGTGGATAACAGATATAAAAGTTTAATCAACTCCATAGTGTGCTGATTGTTGGAGCAATTTGCTAACATCATCAGAATTTATTACGACTCCCTTTTCAGAACATTTGGCTTTGCTCTTTAACTCTTGACACAATCCATCTATATCAATTTCAGTATACTTAGGATGTGTAGTGATTCTCTCCCAAATTTCGGAGCATTTCATAGTCTTTTGTGGTGCCGGCACAACTTCATTATCTTCAGTAGGAATCCTAGGTATTGACTCCTTCCTAGAACTTTCGGTAGATTTATTTGGTTCTGATGGTAAGCTACTTTTGACAAACTCGTTGAAGTTAAAATCAACATTCACCGAATCCTGTAAAGGATCGTATATAGACTCTTCTGTTATAAGTTGACTCACTGGATCTGCTTCCTTCTTTACAGTAAAATCCTCACCGAATGCCAAAGAGATATCGTAATTATTCGTATTATCACTTAGAAAAGCTAACGGATCATTATTATTATCGTCAGCAGCCAATGTAAAGTTGAAATTGGATTCACCATTGAAAAATGCATCATTCTTAGTTCTCTCATCAGGTGTGATAACATTAGAATATGGAGAACTGAAATTGCTACCTGGTCGCTTATATTTCGGTATTGGTTGTGCCTTATTACCGCAAGCCTCATTTAATTCAACGCAGAATGGTTCAACTTGTTCCTCAAATTTAGTTGTAAAGTCGAAATTGTCATATTGATTTGAGTTAACTGTGTTAGGATTTGAGCTATCATTATTAGAAGAAGACTCTGGTGAGATTAGAATATTCTCATTCAATGGAGATGTGGATGAAGACGATCCACTCACTAAATCTGGTATAAATTGATTACCTTGTACATCATGCAAATTGTCCTTTGACCAAGGGAAATCTGCTGAAAGCTTATCCATTGAAGGCGAATTATTAGATGTGGCAGAATCAGAAACCGATCCCTTTTTGTCAAATAACGGAACATAACCCCCCGTAGATGGGTTAGATAATGTGCCTACTTTTAAAGGTAAATTCAAGTCGGATAGTTCTTTTTCACCTCTGTACTTGGATAATTCATTCTTTAACATTTCCACTTGAGCCTTAAGGAAATCCGTTTCAGTTAAAGCCTTGATATTGCGATCCTCCAAGGATTTAACTTTATCTTCTAAATCTTTCATTTTCTTCTCCTTTCTCTCCCTGTAAGCTCTCTGGGCCGCTCTATTCTGTGCTGTTCTCTTAGATTTTGGCTCTGTATCTACCGGCTTTCTGCCTGGCTTTGAGTGTAACTTTTTATCGTCATGCGTAGAAGATGAATCTACTTGTGTCTCTACTTGAGCATAGTTCCTTTTTACGTCCGTCATTTCCAAATTATAGTATTCCGCCTTTCTAATAAACCCAATTATAATTTACTCCTATGAATTATTCGTATGAATTCTTATTGTTAGTTATAGGTATTGCACAAGTATAGTGTATTTTATTGCTCCAACTTTTTAATTACTAAGCACGTATAATCGTTACTTCCTCCAATTTTCCTGGTCCTTTACTTAAATATTTGATTGAATTGATGTATTATTCGTCAATCAATATTATATTATCTATTTCTCTCTGAAGTAAACTAAATCAATTAATTGTTAGACAACAACGTTATTTGCCACAATCTGGGTGCTCACTTTATTTTATATTTAACACGAGAAGTTTCTTTTTGCAATTTCCGAGGGCACAATAAGATACCAGACACCGTTAAAACCGATAGGTTATTTATTGCACTTGCCCCTCGTTCACCACCTTCAAAGATGCTTCAGGACTTTTCTGCATGTATGAGAACTTTATATGAAATGCGGTCGGATTAATTCAGCCTTACAGAGAGCAATTTTATATTTTTATCACCGGATTGGAGTAGCAAGAAATTGACTAGTTTGTGTATACTATATATTATATACATAAAGGTAGACAATTAATGGCAAACTAATCGTTTTCACATACTAATTACTTTATGAAGTGGTCAATACAACTTTACGGCCTCACTAGGTATTTCAAGAACGTAAATCATACATGCCCCCTCGTAACTCGCCGGATTTCTTTAGATGCTGACAAATAGTTACATTTAGTTAGTAAAATTTTGGGTACAGGTGAAGGTTTTAGTAAATAGCTGATAACGGCTGCCAACACAATATTGCAGATTAAGTTTAAGAAATAGTTATGAGTGAAGTCTTAGTGAGTATTCTATTGTTTATTAGTTTTCATAGTTAATTACATGCTACTAACCATACGAAGGAAAGCGAAATAAAGAATTTACAGAAGACAAGATCTGTTCTAGAATTGGTAAAGCAGAGTACAGAGAAGATTCACCAGGACTTATTGAATATTACAAAAAATCATATTTACTTGAAGAATGCATCGCAGAAAACTCTAGAACAAGTAGAGGAAATAGAGCATTAGTGGAGAGATAATTATAATTTACAATGTTCAAATGTATTTATATTTATAACTCTATTACCGTGACTATTGGGAAATATTTATGCGAAATATCTCCCTTGCAAGTCGCTCTGAATTTGTTTGGATTACTTTCATTAAGTCTACCCAGCAGAATAAGATTGGAAAATTCTTTTACTTCTTTTGTGTACATTTGACAGGTTTCTTGTAGTGACAAATACCATTCATCAACACTAGTGTCATTAAATGAACTTTCAAGGGTAGGATCTTGAAGGCTATTACAAATTTCATGGTATAATTTCTCGCTATTTTTAAACTTCTCAATAATTATTTTAATCATTGTCATTTTAGCTTCGTTGGATTTTAAATATGAAGTATCAATAGATTTTTTGTATTGCACATATGTTGGTAATTCTGGGGCACCAATACTAGACCAGGGTTTCATACGATGACCAAATATTAATTCTGGGGATGTGGCACAATTTCTTGGACCCTTAAAATCAATCAAGCCATAGGATGACAATAAAATCAAGTACATTCTAATTGCCTCACACAAAACACTCATAGCTGTTAATCTAGGAACATGGTATTTCTTATTGTAATTCAATGTATTTTCAAGTTGAGGTAAGACTACTTCTGTTTTGAATTTTTGAATTTCTTTAAGTTTGTTCTTTTTGGGGCCAGCTTTTTGCTTCTTGATCTTCTTTGATAATGCCACTGTAATCTGATTTATTTTCAGTTCAACAATACCATTAATTCGAGAAGAAACATGATCAGCCAAAACCTGAGCTAAATAGGAAATATACCAATACATCAAGCAAAACTCAAAATCTTTGTATAACTCTAATTCAAATCCGGTTAATGCTACTTCTAACATTAAATCTACCTTAGAATAGAAAATATAAGAACTAACAGCTAACCCCATGTTTTCATTCATTAATTGATTTCCTAATTTATAGTCTTCCCAAATGCTAACCTCAAATGATTCAAAGTTAGCTTGTAAGGAATCCCAGACAAGTAAAAGTCTGGTCATTAATTGCCTTTGCCTGCATCTATTATTACCAGGGATAGACAATTCTTGATAATTCCCAATCTCAAAATCGCCTAGCAATATACTTAATTTCTGTAATATATTATCTTTTGTCGTTTGAATATACTCCTCCGAGCCATCGATACTCCAATAATCTGGTTTAAATAGGATAGTATCTGAACCAATTACATTTTCTATCATCTTTATTGTCAATGAATTGATAACCTCCTGGGATCCAAATATGGTTTTATTATCCCGTATTAAGTATAACTGAAAAAATCCCCTTGCAATTGCACTGAAGTTTGGATTCACCTTTTCTCCAATTTCAAATTTTAATGTATTTAAAAAATGGTTTATATTTCTAATATTACCTGACCTCATCACAAATGACTTAATCAATTCAAAAATATTTTCTAACATAACATATGCCTCCTCTTTATCGATCAGATATAAATCAGCTGGGATATTTTTATTATCTGCGTCAACTTGGATGAACTTGGAAAATGTACCTTCAGGTATTTCCCCAGTTTTTAACTTCTTAATTTGGTTAATTAACTTAATGCCCTCATTAAGGAACGTAATTTTTGAAGGAAGATCTGTATTTCTCCCATACATCATTATAGAGATATCTAGAATTGATGGTATTGAAACAAGGTATATAATAAATTGAAGATAATCGATTAACGTATCCTTTTGATTACCATGGATATTCTTTTCAACCCATTTTTTGCTTTCGTTAATGTCCATGATTACTAGGTCGTTTGGAACTCGGAATAAAAAATCATGTTCCATACTCCTAGAAATTAAATCTTCTTCTTCGTATAAAACATTTTCCGATACATGAAGGCAAAAACCAATGAATTTACAAATACCAATTACAGCAGATTTCAATACTTTATTAACTAAATGATAGTCTTTTGAGTCTGTATCATAGTTTTTCTGTTTTTCAAATCTAGTAATATTGAAATTACATGCATTCAAGGTGAAATACTGCTCAGGAGAGGCTTTGTAGTTTTCTAGTAAAGTTTGAACGTATCTGCAACTCAACACAGTCAATGGCAAAGAGCTGTTGTTAAGCCAACTGCTGTATGAAATTAGCAATTTGTCTATTATTCTGAGCACTATCTCAATAGGCTGAGGCTGACGAGTATCAAATGATAATTCTTTTTCCAGAATTGATATTAAACTTGTATCTAGCCTCGTGTTATTCACCTCAAGAGTCCTTGTTCCTTCCAATAAGTGAAAAAATTCATTCTTAAGAACTTTATTACCTTCGATTTGTTGCACAGATTTATATACTAAGTCAGTAATATTTATGTACTCATCTTGACTGTCTAAATCTGCTGCAATAAGGTTAGTCTATCTTATTATATTAATTAACCTAATTTATTCTAACTTACGTTTAGATCCATTCATTATTTGATACCTAATAAAGTATTAGAAATTAAAAATTAATGCAACTAAACCTTTTATGAAAAACGAGTATTATATGATGACCTGCATATAATGCAAGAATTCCCCATACCTATACAACAGTAATCTTTTGAAAATAAAAGAAAAATTCGATTATAAATCTATATAATGAAATGGGTAACTAATGACATGTTAACAGCAAATCTTTAATTTAATTTTGGACATGGTATATAATTATATTATTGCATTTATCGCACAATTATGCTTATTATAAAAGTACACTTTTTCAGTTAAAAAATCAATCAAAAGAAGCAGAAATAAGTGAATCTCTGCTAGATTTATGCATAATTCATATTCCAAATACAGATGAAAATATACATTGATATTCCATATAATCAAAAGACATTCAAAAATAAAAACGTTTGATAAAATTTTTACTTAGATCCACAACAACTCCATGTGTGCTGTTTATGATTTTCTGTATCAATGTTTGACCTTTTTATCTAAGTAATAATATTCCATTCTTTTAATTCTTATGTATGGTGTCACGAGGTAAGATAACATTATCATAATTAGTAGAAAAGTTCTATTCAATAAAGACATCTTAGAATTACCTAAGGGTATTAATTACATATGAAATCATAAGAATTGTTTCGCCTTTATCTGGAATAATTGGAGAGAAATAGTTTAGGACATATGAGAAATCTCTGAAGATAGTAGGGAGAAATCATGTGTAATTCAAAATTATTTCATATGATCGTCAATATTAAATACTATCCTATAACTTGTATCCATTATTCACCATGCTGCTTTTGGCTTTGGTGTTTATAGAAGAGCTAGTGCCAAATTCACTAGATTATTTCTCATTTGCAACCAATTGTCATTTTTTTATTATAATAAAACAACCAATCAAACTTAATCAAGTTTTAAGTATTTGTTCTCTTATTGAAGGTGAATAGTTGTTTAAATTGCTGAATGTTTAACACTATTGAAAAAATGGTCTCTATCCTTTTATTCATTTATATTAATTATTATAAAAAATTACAAAAAAGAACTAATTTTAATTAAAACCCATCTTGTTAACCCATCCAAGAAAAATCTTATATAGAAAATAAATTTATATAAATGGGTTTATAGAATCATATTTACATTTAATAATATAAACTTTTCAATTAAAATTGGATATACTTAATAATTGTAGTTGTAGGTTATCAATCTTATTTCTCTTTTACACGATCCTTCACAAGATAAGGGCGATTGGTGTAGTGGTTAACATATCTGCCTTCCAAGCAGGTGACATGGGTTCGATTCCCGTATCGCTCATTCTTTTTTGTTAAATTTAATTTTGCCCTTCGCGCTATGTTTACATATATTATTGTTTACGATTTTAAAAGATTGGAGTCAATTTGTTAATTAACTTTTTCATACTAGCACTATGGATAGCCTTACCTTGAAATCAGCACTGCTGATAAAAACACCTCAAGATATAAAACATGCCATTGCAAGTATATTTCAAGAGGCACAACTATCGTTGTCCAGTCATAGAAAACTTATCATTATACTAAAGAAAGTCCTTCAAAGGGCAGTGGAATTTAATTACCAGGAATATTTCTCCCTTTCATTTACAAAAATGATAAACAAGACACTTCCATTGAAGAAAGGAGAGCAAGTTGGTGATAGAATAGCTAAATTTTGCTCTCTGTTTATTAGGTCATTAAACGATGATGAAATACAAAGAAGAAAGAAAGAAGAAAATGACATGGAAATAGATAACGAAGACAGTGATGATGAAGAAGAATCTTATATAGATGCATTTATAAAATATATCATTCATCATCTATTAAGAGGAATTGAATCAAAGGATAGGAATGTTCGTTATAGGGTGGTACAATTACTAGCATATCTAGTTAATCAAATACTAGAAATTGATTACGACACATATCAAGCATTATATATTTCCTTAAGTAAAAGGATTTTCGATAAGGAGCCCATGGTTAGAATACAAACTATTATTTCACTTGCAAAATTTCAAGTATATGACTTTCAAATTGAAGAAAATGACGAAGGAGATTACAGTATTCCAATAACAAAAGATTTGATAACTGAAAAAATTGTGGGAGCAATTAAAAATGATGAAAATGCGGAGGTGAGGAGAGCTGCTCTAATAAATCTTACTAGATCTCCAGAAAATTTTGAAGATTTAATTCGGAGAGCAAGAGACTTAAATTCTATCAACAGAAGATTGGTATATTCTCGAGTATCTCGAGAATTAGGTGATTTCAGAGATTTTGATCCTATATACCGTGAAAATCTTTTGAAGTGGGGTTTAAATGATAGAGATGAATCCGTCAGGAAGGCAGCAATTAAGATGTTGACATATGACTGGTCCGAATTTGTTAATAATGATATCCTAGACTTAATTGAGACTTTGGATGTTTTACAGAGTGAAATTGCTGAATTAGCAATTCTGATTTATTATAAGGAAAGATCAGATATTGTATCAGGTATAAAATTTACTGACCTGGATTGGAAGGAATTAACTGTTGAAAAAGCCTTCTTAATTAGAACTTATTACAATCACTGCAATATTAATAATCTGTATGACCTAATAGATTCTAACTTTCCTGAATCTGCTGATTTAGCTGAAATTTTACAGAAATATTTCAGATTGAGAATATCCCATATGGAAGATAATTCAGATATATTGAAAACTTACCAGGCAAACAAAAATCTGCTTCAGGTAGCGGATGACGAATTATTTTCCTTAAATGTTGAATTAAACAAGGTGAAGGGTGAAGTTGACCATAGTTATAAAAATTTACACAAGCTTGAAGAGAATATTGATAGTTTAGCCTATCAAGTGGGCCTTTATAAAAAGAGAAAAGAATTACTATTAGATGGAGAAGTTGAAGTTGAGTCATTAAACAATCCTGAATCTGAATTAGATGAGGAAAAGGTATTCTTATCTCTAAATACACAGGAACTAACAGAAGCAATTAAAATAAACGAAGATGACATAGTTTCCTGCAAAAATTTAATAATCAAACACGAATCAAGCGTTAAGAGTGGAGAGCAAAAATATACTGAACTAGAAAGAAAATATGCAAGTGCTTTTAAAGAGAGAGAATCCCAATTATCTGTTTGTGAAAGTTTTGAGACTGAAAACTTAACTTTCTTGGAAAGCTTAAAGGAGCTAGAATTTATTATTCAGCAGCTATTATTAATCGCAAAGGAATATGATTTTAGTGATGAAATCGGAAGGCGTAAGATGTTGCAAATAATTAGATACAGTCTTATGGAAGACGATTTATCGAACAAATTAATAGAACTTGCATTGGGGGTATTAAGAAAAATCTCAATCAATGAGAGGGATTTTACTACAATGTGCACAGAAATAATTAACGATCTTAGGGACTATGACGATTATGAAGAAGACACTTTCCACTCTGCAGTTTCAGGATATGAAAATGATAATGAAGGAAACGATAACGAAGAGAATGACGAGCAAGAGGAAAATAATGACCTAGATTCTGACACTTCAAATAAAAAGCGCAAAGTTGATACTCGACAACTTCCAGATGATGTTGTCATACGATGCTTGGTTATCACTCAACATGTTTTAGAGCTAGCAGAAGAGCCTTTGGAGCATAATTTATCGTTGAGTTCTTTAAGATATAGTTTGGTCAATTATGCTATACAACAGTCACATAAGGAAGTAGTTTATACACTCGGTTTAAAATGTTTTGGCCTTTTCGCCTTATTAGATCGTGAATCGGTTCCAGATGCTCTTGTTCTATTAAACTTCAAGTTTCGTCATGGTACAGAAGAATTGAGAATCGTAGCTGCAAAAGCCATTGTGGATATCTTATCTACTTTTGGTGCTGGAGTAATCAAGGATAAGTCAATGCTTTTTTCTCTTGCTAGAAACCTTCATAAAAGTTTAAATCAATATGAAATGCCTAAATTGCAATGCATTGTTGCTGAAGGGGTGTGTAAGTTATTTTTAGCTGATATTATAAATGATTCCCCTAAAACTGGTGAACAACAAGAAGGTTTTGAATCTGCCAAGCAACTTCTTGAATCACTAGTTCTTTGCTATTTCCATCCATTAACTGCCCAGAATGAGGAATTAAAACAGATCTTAGCTTTTTGTATTCCAGTTTATGCTTTCAGCCATCCTAGCCATCAAATCAGATTGGCAACAATAAGTGGAGATTGCATATATAGAATGTTTTATGAAGGAGGTGAGTTTTCTCAATATGATAATAAACTTTCTCCTAATACAGTGATACAACAACTCATGCATTGGTGTGATCCGAATAATTTGGTTAATGTTACTCAGGTTGAAATAAAACGTCAACCATCACATGTTTTTCAGTCAATTTCGTTTTTGCAAGTTTTGGAACAGTCAAGTTCTAAAATATTAAAAAGGGCCATTATTAACAATTTAAACAAACTCGCTATCTACGAAGATTTACGCCCAGAAGTACTTGAAGGTTTACTAAACGGGGTAAGAGAAACAGATGAACTTTTGACATCAAACAAAGATAAGCCGGAATTTTCATTTGATAAACTTACAACAAAGAATTTTGAGAACTACCTCCAACTAGTAACTGATTTGCACCATAAGTCAGTTTTACGAGAGGGGATAAATGGTGGAGTTGATGTCGATGAAATCTCAGCTAACTCGACCCTAATAAAACCTACAGAAGGAAATGAAGAAAATCTACCTAGATCTCCAATTACCGTTGACCTTGAAAATGTTGCTGAGTCTACTTTAAGATCCCCAGGACTGGAGGTTCCATCAGGGTCTAACTCTTATCCGAATTCTCGAACGAGCTCCCCCATGCCTAGCGCATCACACCAAGAGAATGTGGAGGATACGCTACAGAAAATTGATCAGTTACTAGCCGAGGAAGAGGATGTAGAGTATGAGATCCCACTAAACGACTAGAGTTTAAACTATTTAGCAATGCGAAACAAATACAGAATTATTTATGCTGCGGGCCCTTATACGCATGTACTATTTTGTCTTTACTACATGGTTAAGATTAAAGAAGGTACCCCACCTTAATAAGCCTATGCATGAATTGTTTTAATTGAGAACTAATGTCGTTCTGACGTCGTTCCCATCGTTCCAAGGCACCTCTATTCATTAGGGCTATACTATACATTTTTGTGTAACAGTTGTATACGACGCTAAACGGTGTATACGAGGGAACGACCGAATACATACATCTGCAGGTTTGTGTACACCGCGTCGATATAATATATAGTAAACAGAAATTCATGAAATTTTTATTCAATGATAGTATAAAGTTAAGGAACTAGTACCGCTTTTTAAAGGACATTTTCTCATACATAAACACACTGATAAATTAATATGTCTAATGTTCAATTAGCTGAAAAGGATTTCGAAAGAGATTCTAAATTTACCAAGGCTTTACACGGTGATTCATATAAGAAGACTGGTTTATTCGCTTTAATGAGTAAGAAGAAGGATGCTGCTGATGTTGCTAGCGAAGGTTACTTCAAGCACTGGGATGGTGGTGTCTCTAAAGATGACGAAGACAAGAGATTAGGTGACTATTATCAATTAACCCATCACTACTATACATTGGTTACTGACTTTTACGAATATGGTTGGGGATCTTCTTTCCATTTCTCTCGTTACTATAAGGGAGAAGCTTTCAGACAAGCTACTGCTAGACATGAACATTATTTAGCCCACAAGATGCAAATTAATGAAAATATGAAGGTTCTTGATGTTGGTTGTGGTGTTGGTGGTCCAGGTAGAGAAATCTGTAGATTCACTGATTGTGAAATTGTTGGTTTAAATAACAACGATTACCAAATTGAAAGAGCTGTCCACTACGCTAAGAAATACAACTTAGACCACAAGTTATCTTATGTTAAAGGTGACTTCATGCAAATGGATTTTGAACCTGAAACTTTCGATGCAGTTTACGCCATTGAAGCTACTGTCCATGCTCCAGTCTTAGAAGGTGTCTACTCTGAAATCTACAAGGTCTTGAAGCCAGGTGGTGTCTTCGGTGTTTACGAATGGGTTATGACTGATGCCTATGATGAAACTAACGAAGAACATCGTAAAATTGCATACGGTATTGAAGTCGGTGATGGTATCCCAAAAATGTACAAAAGGGAAGTTGCTGAACAAGCTTTAAAGAATGTTGGTTTCGAAATCGAATATGAAGCTGATATGGCAGACAAAGATGATGAAATTCCATGGTACTACCCATTGGCTGGTGAATTGAAATATGTCCAGTCTCTTGGTGACTTCTACACTGTGTTTAGAACTTCTAAATTAGGTAGAATGATTACTACTGAAGCTGTTGGTTTATTAGAAAAGATTGGGTTTGCTCCAAAAGGATCTAAACAAGTCACCAATGCCTTAGAAGATGCTGCTATTAACTTAGTGGAAGGTGGTCGTCAAAAATTATTCACTCCAATGATGTTGTACGTTGTTAGAAAGCCACTTAATAAGGAAGATAATTAAAATATTCAATTCTTTTAAGTCTTGTAATATAATCAGTTATACTATATTGAATATGAACTTCCGGTAACAATTGCTAGATTGCAAAATTTATTTAAATGGTCATAATTTCAAGAGTAAAAGACTAATTAATGTACGATATAGGGTTATATAGTTGAATCAAGAGTAGAGAGATCTACGGAAATAGAAATATATTTATTGCATTCATATCCCATAAAATACGCTTAAATCATGATCAGATTAGGTTCTTCGTTAAATTATCTCATATTCTTTATAACACATTAAAAATCAATAATACAATACTAACTATCTTTAAAAGAGGTATATTATCGGAAATCGCATTGAGTATTTCAATGACTGCTGATAAAATGTAGTCAGATCATTTCCATAAGGCTTAATGTTACATAGTGACAGAATGAATTAATATATGACAGAAACCAGGCATATCTACCTGTTCGGTAAATACATTCAGCAGTTCTAATTCCGCGTGTTTGTTTTCAAGATTTATATTTCCCAACGACCCAGACAGATGCAATTCTACGTCGTGATTTTTGCAACTTTTCTTCCAATGTGAATTTCAGATTGCACAAGAGCTTTTAGTATTTTGCATCCAAATTATATATCTGTTTTTACTCCAGAAATTTAACTTGATCCTCTGCTTCTTGTATTACTTGGAATCTGTTTACTAATTTTATACGACATGTTATCAAATTTTATGTTGGCGCTTTATTGAATAAATTGGAGGCTTTGGAGAACTAAATGAACTCTAACTTAAAATGTTCAAACTAGCACTCTCATTGAAGTTGGCTCTGAATTTGAATTGTCAGAAAACAATCTGTCACTTATCTCATAACAAACTCAGTATATTTATAGTCCATATATAAGTTAATTCATAAGAATAATCTCAATGTAGGTTCTCGTAGAAAATATTCACCTAGTCTCCCCAACTTTAATGGTAGGATCAATCCCGGCTAGCAAAACAGAGCTTTCCATGAATAAATAAACCTCCACAAGATCTCTATTCCTCAGTGAATTTTTATCAATTATTGAATTGGAGTAATACCTTTCTCATCAATTCGAAATTAATGACCCCAATGATAAATACCCTAGTGCCAGTCTTGCCTGATCATCCAAGAGAGGTAAAATTTCAATTTGGCTTATAGCAAAAATAACGACCAGCAAATTATGTATCATCTTATTCCAGGTGCATGTTAAAAATCCTATCTCCTTTGATTCCATGGTGAAGACAGAACTTATAATAGCTACTGTACACATAAATTCAGCTTATAAGTTCCATCACCATTATTGGAACTAGCTAATAATTCTTCATCTCTTGGAGCTAGTTGATAGACAAGTATTTTCTGGTAAGGTCATACTAGAATGGCTTGATCAAGCTACTAACATACAAAGTACGACACATATTCGTCTTAATTCGCCTCAAAGTCAAACCTATGAAAGTTAGGGAAGTTTATGTATTCTACCGAGAAAGTCGAAATTACTTCCTCCTCTTCTTTTACTTATCAAACCTAAACGGCATCACTACAATGTACATACAGTATGCTTATTGTATTTAAAGGGTTCATCACTAGCATAAAATTTTGTATAAACGAGAATGACAATAATAATGATGAAGCGAAAATGTAATCTAAAATAGCTGCAACTGAGAGATCGAGGGAATGTTGCAGCAACATTGTTCTGGACACCAGCCCAAATATAATTTAATATGCTAACGTCTCAAATATGTATTTCTTATGAAAATATAAATCTATCTTCTTATAATATTTACGTATACACTATACATATGCTAAAGGACTTAATGCAAAGCTTAAATTTTCAATTTTGGCAAATTGAAAGCAGGAGCAGTTGGCAAAGCAAATTGTGGTCTTTCTATGACAATAATTTCATTACTACCGAAATCGCCAACTTTCATAATTGGTCTATATTTATTTGTAATCCAAAATGGTTTTGTGTCTGGTCTTTCGTTATTTGACTCATCATCTTGAATTTGTTGTCTTAATCTATTGATTTGACTTTGTTTTAAAGAAAGATCCAAGATTTCAGAATTTTCTTCAACAATATCTAATGAACCATCAATATCATTAGACATGTCATCAGTACCTTCTATTGTCAAACCGTCTCTATTTCTCTTCTTAGTGCTTGAAGTATTTTGATAGTACTTCAGAATTGGGATATTCAAAGATAAATCAAAGAAACAAACCCAGGTAGAACCATATATCCAGACCTTGTTATTCTTTATAAAAGTTTCCTGAGCCTTATCATCGAGCACAAGAAATTGCTTCGGTAAGAATTCACTATTTCTTTTTGACCAAGGAGTCAATAAACTGTTCTCTTCGCTGTTGATATAAAATTCAAAAATTTTATTTTCTTCAGTAACAACTAGTAATTTTTCATCACTAGAAAAATTAATAAGATGGGGTAATGAATATAATTTCGTAAGCTTATTAACCGCAGTGCTATCATTTAATGGAAATATTTCAATTGAACCATTATATCTAGAAATTGCTATAGTTTCTTGATTTGGTGCAATTGCTATATTCTTGATACAGTTGAGATGTTTCAATTTTTCCACAGAATCTGATGATGTATCTATTTCATTAACAATAGATATTGTTCCATTTTCGTAGTCAATTTTAAAAATGTAAATTTCTTCATCGGGAGTTAAAATTAAAAGCTTATTATGGGAAAAGATTTTGACTTTCTTTGCACCCTCAGTCATAGAGATAAAATCATCATCTCTTATTTTGTGCACCAATAATCTTTTCTCTGTTTCTTCTAATTGAAAAACCTTAACAGATATCAATGTTGAAACGACCAAGAGGTTACCATCTTCATTCAAATCAACGCTAGTAATATTCTCATCATCAGCTAGAGAAATCTTAGAAATTAATTTATGTTTACTCTCAGTGATCTTCCAAATCTTTATAGTTTGGTCTTGCCATAAAAGTACGTATTTCTTATTATCATTAATTAAAGTGTTCGAAATTTGTTGATTTATAGTCAACTTTCTGTATCTTCCATCATGGAATTGTTGGACAGATTGAATCACTATGGATTTTTCTACACCACCACTGATTAAAAAATTATGCAACTTGCTTTCGAATACCGACATAGACCTGATATCATTTGAGTGTAAGAGCCTGTTGAAACTATGAACCCATTTGACAGATTTTGTTGTTTTAATTAAATTGAATTGGTGAATTTTTCTATCAACACCAGCAGAAAATATTTTTTCTTCTGTAACATCTTTAGCTAAACATAAAACATCTGCATCATGAACCTTAAAATTTTGTAATAAAGTGAAAGTTTCGAGATCCCAAAATTTGATTGAACCTGTAGAATCACCACTTACAATTTGTTTTTGGTTTGAAAGAACTATTACGGACCACACTAATGTGCTTTCAGTCTTAGATTTATCGACTCTCATCGTTCCAACTAATCTTCCTCTAGTCTCACCTTTTGCTGACCAGCACCTGATTCTAGCATCTGCACATCCACCGACTAAGAGGTCATTTTCATGCCATTTAATGCTTAAAACTCTAGAGTCTTGTCTTTGGCAAATGAAACCATGTTCTAAAGAGCCAAATCCACCAGAAATATCAACAATAACGACAGATCCATCATCACAGCCTACAGCAAGCAGCTCATTGTTCTTGCTGACATCTATGGACCAAATGATACCCGCATTACAATCGTAATTTGTAACAGGTTTCCCTGTGCTTAAATTCCATTCAGTAATATAAGTTGATCCACCAATAGAAAACAATCTTGGGGATTCTTTGTCTTGTATAGACCAACACAACCCTTCTATTGATCTACCTCTTGAACCTGGCAAAGTAAGTTCATGGGTCCAATTATATTTAGGATTCCAAATTTCAATATCACCATTACTTCTTCCAACAGCTAAACGTAACTCGCTAGAAACAACATTTGTTAAGGAAGAGGGATGAGAAAAAGCTATTGAAGTGATAGTATGTGGTGTATAGTCCACAAAACGACAACGATGAATGTCCATTACTTCTAATTTCACGTCTTCTTTATATCTATACTAACTATTATAAACTCATCTCGAAATTTTTTAGAACAAATGAAGCGGTCACGTGAAAATATTTATTATCATTATACTCAGTACTATCATATATACATAATTAAATTATTCTTATGTAGCGGTTTAAAAGAGATGCCAATCTAATTATCCAGTTCGATTCATCAACATTTAACATGAAATTAATCATATATGTTTTATATTGTGATTTTACAGTAGCTTCATGTTTTACTAGTGTCCTCTTTATCAGTATATTCCTTTTAAATAACCATAGAATTAAAGCAAGAGCAAGCATTTGAAACGATAACTGTTTCAATATCAATGCAAAGTTTTTAGCAGCAATTCCAGCAATATTACTTAATCTTTTTATCAAAATTGCGTTTGAATTAGAAAATTGCTGTTCATTATTATCATTTTGATTGGTATTATCTCTATTCTTGTATAACAACTCATTAGTAAGCTTTCCAATTATGAAATTTACTTCAGTCTGCCAATTCTTAAATTCCTGTACATTTGAGTTTGCATTACCAGTCGATTGTAAGAGTTCTTGAGGTGGGATTTTCACCCTTCCTGTTGGAAGAGAGTAAGTCGATTTAGGACCTGTACCTACAGCACCAACACTTCTTTGTTGAGTAATATAATCATTAACCGATAACATAGTACTCCTCCTAGAATGTGAGTAAATCTTTTGTAAATTATTTCTGTATTGAGTATTTGATGCAGTCACAAAGGAATTTTTGTCAGAATAAGCTTGAGAAAACAGAGGGGAATATGAAGGTAAATGTGGGTTAGTTTCTTCATCTGGTGTAAATTGTAGATCTTTAATTTGGTCCCAAAGAAACTCCAATTCATCTAATAATTCTCTTGCTTCTGAAGTGCCACTGGCATATATTCTCATAGTTTCAATCAAATATGATATATAGCGTCTTTTAGCCTCTGTTTTAGACAAGCCTTCCTCCCTCTTCCACGCATCCCATTTCTTCTTTGCTCCTTCATCTTCAACACTAAACCCTACTGGCCGAGGCATTATCCCATCAACATTTCCTTCAGTAGCTTGTTTATATAAGCCATATAACTTGATCCTACTCTCTGCCGGAGGACGTGGAAGTGCTCCATAGTTTGAACGAGAAGACAATGCTCTTATGGTGGTTATTGCCTTAACAAATACTCTATCTAATGTCGAATTATTAGTATATGCATTGAATAAAACGTATCCGTACAAAGAAAAAACTTACCAATTGAATCAGACATGTTCAGAACTATGATTTACAAATGTAAGCAATACAAGGATTAATTCGGCACTTAATTTATCTTAAATAGATGTATCACTCAAGCCCTTCGATTCTTTTAAATATTGGGGAAAACAAAAATAACACGTGAATTGAATATCACATTCAAAATTTTTATCTAAGCATGGACATTATTACCTGTACATACTAAAATAAAGCTACACTACAACTACGACTACATTAAACAATTTGACAACAAAAATCACAAAGAAATAGATGTAAGCTAATGAAATGGACCGATCATGTCCATATTTGTAGGACATGATGGTGAGTAGTAAGCTGAAATCAATCTAGTTTGCACCAAAATAGGAACCAAATATAGCATTATCTATTATCACTTGTATAAAATAATAATGATCTAGCACCAGAGTGTTGGCAAACATCTTTGTTGTGTGATTTTTAAATGAAATCAAAATTGTTTAAGTTTACATATCTCCGAATAATCAGAAAATGCTTTGAAACGAAATATCAATTAAACCCTATTAAAACACTTTTGTACATAAATTAGTTTTCTGGAACTAGAATTGGAGTTAGTAAAAAATTTCTTAAAAAGTGAAAAATTTTCATCTGATGAAAATCAATGGGTACCAGACACATTGATCTCGCAGAAGAATATAAAAATTAAAACATACCATCAATTTCACCATCGTTGATGGCTTCAATAATGTCATGTGGGTCCTTGTAGTTGACACGGCAACCAACAGATTGAGCAGTACCTAAGATTTCCTTTGTGACGGAAGCTAAGTTCTTACCGAAAGACTTTTCTCTCATAGTTCTAGCAATTTCGAAAATTTCTTCTAATGGGATGTTACCACTGTGCTTAACGTTCTTTTCCTTCTTTCTGTCTCTTGGAGCTTCCTTTAAGGCAGTGATGACTAAAGAAGAAGCAGATGGGACAACAGAGGCAGTAGCTTGTCTGTTTTGAATTCTTAATTGAACGGTAACCTTGATACCCTTGAAGTCCTTGGTGGCCTTGGCGATATCTTCACCAACCTTCTTTGGGGATAAACCTAAAGGACCAATCTTAGGAGCTAAAGCTGAGGAAGCACCAACTTCACCACCAACGGCTCTTAAGTAAAGGAATTTAACTTCAGATGGGTCGAATTTTGGAGGCATCTTATCTGTCTATATTATTGGTTTTATATGACCTTAAGGGATATATCTAAACAGAATAAATTATAGTTGGTTAGGTGAAATTTTTTTTCCTTCCTCGAGTCCTCTGTCCTCAGGCAGTTAGGAATTGGAAAAATTCACTCGAAAATCACATGACAAATCAATGACACAAAAACGTAGCATTTACTTGTAACAGTCACAAGCAATGAGAAGATGTAATCAATGAGCACGTGAATAGTATGGATGAGGCCTAGAGCCCTCATGTATAATTAGTGTATGTATGTACTGTATGTAGAAGTTCAATTGGTGCAAATATGCATGCTCTACTGGTGGGACTTACAATTACGTATGAACTAAGAGTATATTAGTACGTAGAGCTTGAATTATAGATGGTATATAAGTCAAAGGGTTCCTCCGGGGATATCATTACCAATTCTTGAATTTTCATATAGTTCTGGTTCATCATCATCGGTCTGCTCTGCTAATTGTCTAAGCATGATTGCAGGATGCCGCCCTTTTTCTTGTAATTCCTTAAAGATGATAACAGGCTTTTCATCCAATTTTAAGATTCTCTCTTTATCATCATAGCATATGACTAGAACATATTTAGACCAATCATCTCGAGGTATATGGTGACGTTTCATTGCTTGTTGTAAAATCTTGAGACAGGAGTCGTCTGTTGAAGCCCTTAACTGTCTCAACGGCTCATTACCAGAAGACGAACTCGAAGCGTGAGAATTAGTTGATCCCAGAGAACTAGTAGCTCTTAATTGGGGTTTAACATGCATATTAGAAGCTGGAACAGCTGCGGGATTGGTCTCTATTATACGAGGCTTATTCAAGCTTCTACTTGAAGTACTGTTAGGCATATCTCGAGGAACTTCATTTTGTGATTGAGACTTTATCATCACTGGCTTGGAAACACTTTGTTGTATTATTTTCCCTGTGCCTAATGACAACAATGAGCCAGATGAAAATCTATTGGAATGCGTGGGACTTGCCAACGCTGAGTCTCTGGCAGAGTTTAAACTATTTCTTCTTGATATTTTTGTATTTTGGATAGTAGAAGCATCTGTAAATACCAGTACATTATCGAGAGTGTTGCTACTACTTCCCAGGCTAAGTTGGGTTGGTGATGATAGGCCATAACCTGGATCCAACGTTGGAGTCGGTAAAGGTTTCAGGTCCTTCAACAACCTGATCACCGGGATCAAATCAGTTTTCAATTTATAAAAGTTTTCATTAAGACGTTTAACTTCTGATGAAGCGACCAGAACCGAAATGTCCAGTACCGCAGTCTTCACTTGCTCTTGGGTTATCATATTGAGGTTATTAACCATACCCTTCAATAAAACGGAAGAAAGTGCAAGAGATTCGATATTTACATAGTTATTGTTAATATTGATATTATTCAATTTATAGTTTGGATCATTAAGAGACTGAGGTGGGTGTTCTTGGTAGTGTGATTCTATTTTATCGCTTATCATTTTCTTCACAAGCAATCGACTCCTCAAATCTGGTATACCAACCTCTTTAAGATGCTCTGATGTAAGGAATGGCAACAATGATCCTTCTATATTGTGTTCTAAAAACAAAGACCCCAAATGTTTCAATCCTTCTGGCAAACCGGTGCTTACAAAGTTAGATACTTGTGCTGCGTCCCATTGCAAAAACGATTCATTAGACGTCATAATAACTATGTGGCAGTCTCTATGTGATGATCATCAATTAACCGTCCTCGGTTACCCTCTGTTTTATTTATAGTTGTAGCAAATATTCTTCTAAAACATTTCTTCTTTAACACTTGTGCATTCTCTTACTCGAAATTGTATGCAGGTACAGAAGGCTCTTTTATATGCAGATGAGAACGCTTGTTATCTCCTATCAGGAAAATCTGTTGAATGTATGAAATATTTAAGAAAAGAATCAAATAAAAGTTCTCTAAAGCAATGGGATATTCATTAGCAAAACCACAAGTTGGAATTGTTCACGAATACGATGAAAATCTTACTGCTTTTGAATTTACTAAGTCTGAAGAATATAGCCCCAATGTTGTTCTTTTCGTTGCAGGATTAACAAATGGTTTAATGAATGTACCATATTTGCCATCTTTGGGGGAAAAGATTTCATCAGTTGAAACAAAAGACGGAAAATGGGTGTTAATTCAAGCTCTTATTACCTCCTCATATATAGGTTGGGGTGTGTCTTCACTAAAGAATGATGTCGACGACATTAGCAAGCTTATCAAATATTTAAGAGGTCCAATTGGAGGAAAACGTAAGAAAATTATTCTTGTAGGTCACTCTACAGGTTGTCAGGATACTATGGAGTATATCACTAAGTTTTCATATCAAAGGGACTTTGATATCTCATTAGCTGTAGATGGTGGTGTGTTACAAGCTCCGGTATCGGATAGAGAAGCAATATTAATGGGAGATGATAAAGGCAAGCTTGAGTCCTATCTTCAAGAAATACATGACATTTATATTAGTAAACGTAAAAGTGAGCATCTAGTTCCTGAAAAATTTCGCCAAATGATGTTTGGTAGCCCAATTACTGCCTACAGATTCTATTCGTTGGCACTGGAAAGAGGAGATGATGACTACTTTTCAAGTTACCTTAATGAGAATGATCATGAAAAATCCTTTGGTAAAATAAATAAACCATTATTAGTATTGTATGGCTCCAAGGATGAATGTGTTCCGAATCATGTTGACAGAGAGAAGTTAATTAATACTTGGCAAAATGCAACCGACCTGAAATATTGGAGCACATTCAGTAAAGTTTTGCAAGGTGCTACTCACAATGTTGGACCTGGATCTGATGAAGGAGCAATGGAAGACTTAATTGATACAATCATTAAATTTATTAAAAGTATTTAAATTGTATTATCTAGTCATGAACTATCTTTAATGTTATAAGTATGGACCCTTGAAAGAATTTCCTTGTAGTATTGATTAAGATTCAATTCGTCTGTTTTTAATGGACCATAAGAAGTATTTTTTGGAATTGTTCTTTTAAATTTACTCCAAAATCCACCCTTAGATTCATCTGATATAGATAAGGTAGACATGTTTGATTCAATTTCATTTTCTAAAGAGTTCAATCTGGATAATAAAAATCTCAGCTGGGAATGGTCAGTTTGCGTTATATGAATTCTTGTAATTGGACCCTTAGTATAAGAAGAATTTTGATAGATTAACTTTAATGGTGTAGCTATGGAAATATCATTAGCCCTAATTAGACTATCATTATTTGTATGATGTAGTTTCAATTTATTGCTATCATTAGCAAGGTAAAGGATAACTACATTAAATACCGAATCCATGATAAGAAACTGACCGGTTGGATATCTCAAGCAATCAGAGTCTAAATTAATCCTTTTCAAACAAGATTCGTTCGTTACATATAGTCTAGGTTCCACAGTATGAATAGATTTTTTGCCATTTAACCTTAAAAACCAAAAGTGATTGAATGTAGTTTCATCAGGACTAGAATTTATAATTCTTATAAATTGGGGATTCTTTCTCAAATTATACAATAGTGAAGGCAATAAGACAAATTGTCTTGGGAGTAAGGGATTGTTACTATCAAATGGATTAGTTTCCTGTTTGTTATTATACATCAAATACTCATAGCAAAAATGGTATAGTATTTTCACAAAACTTTCATCTATTAGTTGTATTAGGTCTTCAAATTTATCAAATCCAATTAATGTATCATTTTTTTTTATTAACAACCTTGTTAATAATATAACAAATATTTCTTGATCAAAGCTCTCGATAAAAGCAGTCTTAACGATTCCCGATTTATTAGGATTTATTTTAGTAACTTTCTTATTAGTAACGCTTTTCATAAAAAGAGCATTTTTTACATATACTGATAATGAAGTTGGCTTTTTAAGTGTTGTGACCCTTAGTTTCCATATTTTATTTTTCAAATCCCAGTATTTTAACAGAAATTGAATATAGGCTTCTTGTTTACCACTTGGTCTCAATTCAGTAGAAGACCTCGCGGTAACCATCTCAAAGTATATTGCTATAGTAAAATCATACCCAATAGAATTATATGCTATTTGATTCGTAAAATAGTTTTTTGAAAGAGCTGAATCAAATTCATTCAATGTATCACTAATTTTTGCGTTGTATAAGCTTGAAAATTTTCCTTGATACGATGGTGAAAGATTGCACCCATTCGAAATTATTCTATGAATTTTTAGATTGGAGGAAGTATCTACTTTCAATGATGCATTTGAATGGATTGGGTTAAACGATTCTTTGAGCAGTTCCCCGAATTTAAGAGCAGAAGGTGAATCTAAAAGATAGATATTCCCAGAAGTATTTTGTGATAACGATTTCATCTCATAAATACCCACTTGGTCTAATGAATATCCAAAAACATCAATTGACCACTTAGGAGCATCTTTGTTTGGAATAAAATCAGTTACTTTTATCGAAACGCTATTAGCTGTTTCTAATGCTGTTTCCATTTTAAATCCATTTGCAATATAAGATATGGCGGAGTAAAATTTAGATGCATGCTGGTAGTTTTGAGCTTTCATTTCATAAATATCTGAATGAGAGCGCAAATTCTCCTTATTCTTCAATATAGTACCTGGTTCTGTGGCGCATGGTCCCCCATTGAAGAACAAAACCTTCCCCATAAAGTTCCTATACGATGCTTTTGAAATCATAATTGATCCTATTAATAGAGCCAAGCCTGAAGCTCTAGGTGGCCTGTATGTGTTTGTAAGTTTAGGCTTAATGTTTCTGAGAAGCTTGATTATATCAGTCCTTGAGTCTAATGTTAACTCCACAAGGTAGCCTTTGTTAACAATCGAGCTCTCTCTCCATTTCGTTTTTAACGAGTTGTCTAATTGCAACTTAGTAAGAATGGTAGTTGATAAATCCTCCTTAAAAAAACTTTCATAGTCCATTTTGGATTCTTTTGTTAGATCAGCTTCAAGATCTATCTTTAGTAATGATTCTCTATTAAAATGTACCTTTTCCTCGCCTGTTAGTGAATACACACCTACCTCTTCATCAAAGGTTATCAACCCAATTAATGAACCAAGAGGGATATTTTCTATAGCATCAACTAAATTCTCAATTAATGTTTTAAAAGGTGAGGTATTAATTTCTCCCGTATGCTGATAAACATCCAAGACGAGTAAATATGAATATGGAATGTCATTTGCCATAGAATCGGAGATATCCTCAGGTAAAATGAAATCTATTGTAGTTGCAGAATGTCGAAGCTCAGGAGCCCATTCATTTGCCAGAGCATCTGGGGAAGGTATAGTGTATTCTGATGGAAGAGGTGATCTTTTTTCACAAAACGGACACCACCACAATCTGTTGATTCTATCCAATTTTATAAATGGGTTTATATAATTTCCACATGATGTGCATACTAATGGATTTTTTTTAGATTCAGGAATTACTTGAGGTTCTTCAAATTCTCCAAATGGTGAATACAAACAGCCTAATGGAGTTACCAAAATTTTTGACTCTAAACGAGTCGAAGGAAACAAGTTCCAATTAAATCGGCATATTCCTTCTTGGGACATATCTTTTATTAATAGTGTCTTCTATCGGGTGTTGTTTAATATTATAGATATGTAATTGCATCACTATTTTTAATCTCTTATCTATTTCGGTCAAATCCGGATGATATAACACAAAAATCCGGAGGTTCAATTGCAAACTGAACTATAAGTTTGAATCATTACAACAAATTAACTATTACCCTACGTAATATTTCGTCTCAATTAGTAGTATTAAGTTATAATAAATGTTATACTCTAGTTGTAAAATTAAATAAGAAAAAAGAGGTACAACAAAAAATATTATTGTGTAAAGTAAAGCATTCAAGAATCGTTTAGATATTTTCCATTATGATTGAAACTCTACCCCTTCTTTTTCGAGTTTATATAAAAGCTTGAAATAATCATAGGAAAATATATTTATTAGTTCTTTTTTTGTTATACTATTATCAAGTATTTATATCACATGATGTTGCACGTGGATTGCGATGTGCATCGATTTTTTTTTCTCTACATTTTGTATTTGTTACTTTCTTCATATTAATTAATATAGATACCACCAAGATGGCACCAAAGCAATCCAAAACTGCCAAGAGAAGCAAATCGCAGAATAAGATGCGTTCTGTTGAATCTGAGGTCTTCTCAGATTCAGTAGCTAGGAACTTGTTAGAATCTCAACCAAAATTACAACCAAAATCCAAGGTAAAGAAAGTTTCAAAAGCTCAACTTAAGAAGGAACAAGCTAAAATAAGATTATATGGAGCAAATAATGGTAAGAATTACCGTGAGGATCAATTGGATATACCCGTCTTGAATAAGGCTGTGGTTCCAGGTGTCAGGGCAAAAAAAGGTAAAAAAGGTAAAGTTTTTGTTGACGATAATGATTCTTTATTAATGAGCAGATTAGTAAAATCGATTAATGATAAGTATGATATACAAAATGAAAGTAAATTAGAAAAATCTAGAAGATTAGAAGAACTCAGAGAATTAAAGAGAAAGGAAATAGAAAGAAAGGAGATGCAGAAGGAGCTGAAATTAGAAAGTAAAAAGGAAGAATTGAAATCTAAAGCTTCTCTTGCTAGAGCAAACAGAAGAAAGAATAGTAAGGCAAGAAAACAGGAAGAAGGTGATGTTTCAGAAAGCAATAACACATCAAAGCCAAAGAAGAGTGTTTCCTTTGCTTAATGGCAAATAGCTTTTCTAGCTTCTGTAACATTGCATATTTAAAAAAAAGCATTTTCATTACAATATTGTAAAATTAGAGTGTAGATTCTAATCTGGTTTATGGGATCTTAAAATAAGGAAATTTAAATATTAGATCATTTAATATATATACAAGTCTAGTCTAATTTAATACTGTACAAAGCGACAAAGCTTAGAACATATAAGCTCTTCTTCTTTTAAGCATTTCTTGCCTCTTCTTGTCGAACCACCAACCGTAAGCAATTCCAGCAATACAACCACCTAAATGTGCACCGAAGTCATACTTACCCCATCTTAATGCGATTCCTGCAATATTGTACGCCATAGAGCCTAAAAATAAAAGCCATGCTCCACCAGGAACAGGAATAAAGAATAATGCGACGGGTGCTTTAGGGATTAAGTATGAAAAACTTCCAATAACAGCGAAAACTGCACCTGATGCGCCTAGAGATGCTGTTGCCAATGATGATCGAGTCAACACTGGAATCAATAATGAGATAAATGATGATATAACTGACGAGTTTAGATACATTATAGCGAAATTAGTAACACCGACCATAGCACAGAGGGACGAACCAAATGATTGTAATACAAACATATTAACTAAAAGATGCAGAAAGCTTTGATGAGAAAAAGTAGCTCCCAATAATGACCAATTGGATGTTAATGCATCTTTAGTCATTAAGCCATATCTCATAAGTATTCTTGTAAATTGTGGTACTCTCCACATTAAGAATACTGCCCCATTTATTGCAAGTAACGAGTAGACAAATGCGGCAGGGTTTCTCTTAAAAATAGAAAGAGGAGTATAATCAAACACATAAGGCATCGAAAATGTTGAAGCAAGACAAAAAATTGCGGTAAATAATGCTGGTTTCTTTAACTTGTTCCAATTATTATTCCCATAATATTTATTATAGTTCTTCCACGTTCTACTTCTACTGCCACCTTGATAAATAAACGACTGACGATAAGCCTTAAATAAGTACAGGCTCTCAAACTTTGTAGGGAAGAGTGACGACTCCATAACTCTACTTCTAGGAACTAAATAGTTCGTTTTGAAGAAGTTAAGTGGCGAAATACCTCTCATTTTCAAAGGGTTTGTATTCTTATTAGCATTCAATAACGAAATATTTCTATTGTTAAGGAATAAATTATCAAAGCTCCTTGGTGCCTTACCTAGAAAATACTTTAACATGTTCAAACTGTGGGTATTTTATAAAACTAATATATTAAAGATAATATTTCAAATATTGTCAGATCGTGCGAATGCTCATAACTATTTTGCATTAGGCACATTTATTCACTTTGTTTGTCTATGAAATATTTAAACAAGTTACTTTTCTTATCATAATTGCATAAAAAATACACCGTGCTAAAGTTCACCTCTTTTATCTTCTAATATTTTGATGAATTCAATATCAAATTTCTCAGTCCATTGCATAAAAAAAAAAGATAGTATATTATATTTTATATTATAGAGTTAGCTTATGAAGTATAAATTGAGCCTAAGATGTCTAATAGTGTAGTTTTAATATGATAAGCGATATCAATATAGAGAAAGAAAAAAAAAAAGAGTTATCTATTAAGATTAAAATAAAAAATCCGAATATTTCAGGGACCAAAATTATCTGGTTCTTATAAAATTAGTCTCCAAGACAAAGGTTCAGAATATAAAGCAGCAAGTAGGTTAATTTAATTGACTATATGATAAAAACAGTAAAGCATACAAAATTTAATTGTAAAAAATTATTAATAAGTATATGAAAACCTACGATATAAGCTTACGCCTCTTTGTCATCATCTAAATTGGATAATATTTCGCCTACTATAATATGGAGGCCATGGATATGTACTCCATTGTACGCTTCTTCCACTATAATCAAGTTCAAAATATTATTTACACTGTGAATATTTTGCAAAGAAGACTAATGACATTGGCATAGTAATTTATTATGATCTACCATCATAATTTAAATGTAGTTGACTAAATGTTAAATTTGTCATGTAAGCATTATAGACTTCTATATTTGACAATTCAAGTGCTGTTAAGGTTAATTCATTTCATTATGGTAAAATAAATCTTCAGTTTTTACCTAATCAAATATGTACAAAAATCTTTGATTTAATACAATATTTCATATTGGCTTGTTCATAGCCTTATATCTTTAAATTTCTCCAAAAATATTTTTATGCCTATCATTGAAAGAAAGAAGATTGGTTATCTCACTTGGGAAGCTGAACATCTATATCATCTAATTCTTGCACAAAGAGTCTGATGGTACGTTCCATCGGCAGATATTTATAAATTATGTCTCAATGCTGCTTGTTGATTGTATGGAACAGCACTACATGTGGCATTTAAATGTGCATTTAATTAAATCCATTCTTCCCAAGAGTGAAAAAACCCCAGAATGGGTGAGTTCTAAAGTGGGTAATTTTCTTTTTCGTCTCTCTCTCTCAAATTTTGATTTGAATTTACTTAGTCGTGGTGTTATATTCTGGTTCCAAAATATTCTATTGTTATCGGTCGCTTATATGGCTTAAATATACGAGAAGTATATTATTAAATGAATACTCAAAGGTGTATTTAAGTGACCAAGGATTTTGAGACATGGATTCATATTAAATCAATAGTCTTTATACAGCAACTTATCTGTGTTAAATGGGTAACTTTCAAGATCTGAAGTCATTTATCTGTAAGTAATGGTATTGATCAGACAATACTATATCATCAGCAATGAATTTTTGTGACATCTTGCGACCCGTCATTGATTAATCCAACTAAAGTTTTTCCATCTTGTGTTATAATAGGTATAGAATATGCCAATTGATTTAGGATTACACACCATCTAGAAAAAGCTCAAATTTTTTTATCCTTGCAGAGTAACAGTTGAATTGTTTCATAAATATAAGATGATCAAGATTTCATATTGTGGAAAACGAATAAAGGCGGGTTCTATTTTAAATTAGCGTCAAAACAACTGTAAAAATTTGAGCCTTGAAGAATATGGGTATATTATTTCAAGATTGAATTAAGACATATAACCCTAAAAACGATTTAGTAACCTTATATCTCTCTAGTTTGGTAATAACCTCTGATTATTTGTATTAATGAAATTCAACTTCGTAAGTAAGCATTAAATACTTCTGTCAAATTGAGACTAAAAATGAAATATTACCGAAATAAGGGTGTCAATGTCGAGAAATATTCATTATTACCATAATAGTTATCTAGTTTTAAATTGAAACCCAAATATATACTTTTGTACGTTCATTGCTCTTTAAGGTTGGTATAAAACGTTTGTGATTGAAAACTGAGAAGGATACTGGTGTTTATTTCGTTTTTTTTAAATTTGAGATTGAGATAACGTTGGCACAAAGAAGTATAATAGTCTTTTTAACTAAATATTATAAACAAAATACACTACGTATCAATTTTCCTAGAGTTCCCCTTCTGTTGTTAGTGATATAAGGGCAAAGATGAGTGGAATAGCGTTAAAATTCACTTCTCTATTAGTGAGAACAGTGGCAAAGCCTATCGCAAATACCATTAAGGCACAAGCAAAGGAGCACGAGAAATTCAAGAGAGTTTGTATAAATATTGCACAAACTGTGCATTCCACTGACCTCAGGTTGAGAATGAGTCTTTTAGGTGAAAAGAAGATTAAAATTAGACCTTTGAATGATAAGAAGGCTATCGATAGTGGGGCTAATTTTATCTCAGAGTTTTTCATATTTTCGGTAGCGGGTTCTTTAATAATGTATGAAAGTTATAGAAGTAGAAAGAAGGCTGCAGATCAAAGAGATGCCGTTGCAGATGATATTTCAGCGTTGCAGGATGAAATTGAGTACATTAAGAAAAAGTTAACTGAATATAACCTTCGTTTTGACGATTACAAGTTACCTGAGGGAATCAATCCAAAGTATATCAAATTTGAAAAAGATCCTGTAAGACATAATTCCAATATAGATGTGAATGCACCAGGGCCAAGTCTTACAATGCCTTCTACCCCAGCACCAACTTTAGCAGCACCTGCAAGTAGGAAAGAGGCTGTTTCTACAACATCAGAAGCAAAATAACAGCGAATAGAAATCAATTATTACACTAATGTGTAGCTACTTATTCATAATCCAGATTTGAACTAATTTGATGATGCATAAAAAATCTTTAGATAAAAATACTTGTAAATAAATCGGATATTCAAAAAAATATATTGCAAATAAATACTTCAAGTATTTATGTATTACATATCATACAAAAACATACTAATTATAGGCATTATCCTTAGACAAATATAGTACAAAATAGTGTGGAGACACTGTTTGGAATTGTTATTAACAAAATCGAATCTACTTTTGTTTCTTCTTTTCTACCTTCAACAACAATGCCTTGTTAATATGTGGCAAAACACCACCAAAGGCAATGGTAGCCTTAATTAAGTTGTCTAATTCTTCATCTCCTCTAATAGCCAATTGTAAATGTCTTGGTGTGATTCTCTTGACCTTTAAATCCTTAGCAGCATTACCAGCCAATTCTAATACTTCAGCAGTCAAATATTCTAAGACGGCTGTTAAATAGATAGCAGATTTAGATCCAACTCTAATTTTGTTTTGAGCAGTTCTCTTCAAGTATCTTTTAATTCTACCAACTGGGAATTGTAAACCTGCTCTTGCTGAATGTGAGGTCGTCGATTTCGATGATTCTGATGATTTACCTTTTCCTCCGTGTACTTTACCCTTACCTGACATATTATATTACTTACTATTGTTTCCTTTAATCCAGCTAAACAAACAAAAATAAACAAATAATTTCTAGGTGCGCGCTAGGTGTCAGACATTATTCATGATGGCTAAATTTAGTTACCCGCACATGGTTGCAGTTCCATCACTTTTTAGCAAACTATCCATTGATAACACTATATGATCCAAGTTTATCAAGAATTTCTTCTATCTCCAGTCTTGATTTCAGAAGTTCTGTACATATCGAATCAAAATGACGAAAATCTTTGAGAAGTGATACAAGTTTGATAAGCTCCTCGTTATTTTTCTCATCCACTATGTCGGAATCATCATCGATATTTTCATCATCAGATTTGTCGGAGTTCAAATTGTCGGAGTCGTATTCGTCATATTCTTCTTCTACGTCACTATCAATTGTAAACTCCTTTGCTAAGCTGACCCCCCTTGATGTTACGTTGTAGTTGAATGAGACTTTTCTTTTTGTTTTCACAAGATTAGACTCATTTGTAGAGTTTCTGAGAAGTGACCTTCTGTTTTCTGGGTCTCTTGCAGGCGTAGGTACCTCTCCCTGTGCCTTATTCTTTGCTTGCTTGATTATGTTATCTAAGGAGTGAACTTGACCACTTTCAATTGAGCGGGTGATCGAATTGAGGATAGGATAAGAATAAACTCTATAAATAAGACCACGACGCACCCCAAAGTCCACAAATCTTCTGATATCGATATTAGAGAGGAGCCTCCTATGTTGTATATACCATTCTTTTACCGTCTGACTTTGGTTCATAAATCTATATAAGTAGAATAATGTTGTTTTGGAAGGAACGTGAATCGATGCTCGTTCGTCTGATGACTTTAGCTTACTCATCGTCAAATATGAAGACCTGCTCAGGGGGGATACAGAATTATTCAACACACTAGAAGATGGCGAATTTTGGACACCTGATTTAGTTGCTAGTGGTAAGTCGGTTAAATTTCTTGTTTGATTTCCTGTCACTATGTATGCCTGGCATTCTTCTGCCATACCTGTAGTCAATAAAAAGTTATCAATGTGATTGGTAGGTGCATAGATATTGCTGAATTGAAAAAGACCCAAGATTTCTATACACTTGTAGTGCATCAAATGTTGAATACATTGTTTGGTTAGTAAATAATCAGCATCTGTTAATTCACTAATTTTTTTAACAGAATTAATTCCATCTATGTAAGGTAAGATTTTCACCATCGTGGGATCCCAATTAACATCTACAAGTCTCTTCAAATTGACTTTGGCAATTGGAACTTGATATTTCTTGATATCAAGTGGTGGTAGCAATAGAGGAAAAAGTTTAATGTCCACTGAATTTGCACTATCCAATGGTATACAACATTCTGAATAGTTATTTAGGTCTTGAAAAATTTGATGTATGAGCGATTCAATGGAAGTTAATATGATTTTCTTTGTCTTAGAATGGCCTGGTGTGTTTATCATTTGGTCATTATTGTCACCGAAAATAAAGCTATTCTTCTGGGTTGGTGGAGTTATAATTACATCCTTATTCTTAAAAAAAGAATAGTCTTTATCTAATTTTGATAGCATGAAGCTTTGCTCTTCCAAAACTCTGAACATTTTACCCATTCTGGTAATAGCTGGCTCATATGGAGTTACTTCGCTGTCGTAGGGGAATACAAAACAGAAATTGAAATTAAATGAATTTCTAGAATAATCAGCATTTTGAATATTTACTGGGT